>OX453253.1:14872562-15143301 GCA_949709985.1 Luffia ferchaultella | reverse complement strand
CTACTCTGTCATAGTCGTACGAAAGTGGATATTTTTATTTATAAAAGACTTGCCTAAGACCTATTGTTGACATAACAGACCAAACAATTCTACAGCAAAATAACAACGTACTCCAGTAGGCACTAGATATTTTATTCTACCAAAAAAAATTCGACTATGAAAAGAAGGGGATTCGGCCATACGAATTTATCTTAGAACCAGCCTAATGCACCGTCGAATCTCACTATTGTTGGAAGATAATATAGTCTTGAGTTACAATGGTGATGGCCCTCGAAAGTCCTACGAGACCGCTGGACAAAAGCTAACCCTCGACAATGCTTTCCGCGTGTACAAATTAGAGTGGCTTCAGAAAATACCCACTTGAATCAAAGCCCGGCTTTCTATAATAAATACGAGATTTTACTAAAGAAAATTGCAGAATCTAGCACACTTTTACATAGGTGTAAATGATAAGATGTACATACACTTCTTACACCAGAATTTTCAGTGGACTGCTTCACATGTCAAAAGCAGTCGCCTGAAATATTCTTCTGCGCGTTTGACAGTTTAGTCATAGTGTAAGTTTAGTGTCGCGTGTAACAATGCTTGTGTGTCAAATTTCATGTGAAAACAAGAAAAAATTACTATTTGCATAACCTATTGGATGCTAACCGCTTGGAAAGACATTTTTAGGGCTACGTGGCTCCAGCCGTTTTTGAGTTTTAGCGAGACATTTAAAAAACTTCATTTCATATTTCTATATGTGATGTTTAGTTTACACACACTTATTGAAAGTCCAAATGAATTGATTAGGTACCGGTTCGGAAAACTAGAAGAAGAAGAACCGGCAAGAAACTCCTCCCTGTTTATTTAATTTAAATATAGTTTATGTTTATCTCAAACCTTATTATTATTTTTTAATTAAAATTCTTACAACTATTACATTCCAATTACAGTTGTGGACTTCGTATGTATTCATCTGTATCGTAATACAAATGAATATATACGAAGTCTACATAAAAAAAATACAATAGTATTGTACATAGTAGTAGGTTGTATACGAAATGATTCGTATACCTGGCACACAGACCAGTCAACCTATAGACCACGCTTTAATAAACGTCAGTACGAAAACGAAATCGCCAAAAAGTGGCGGGGTGCGGGGAGAGGTCGGCTAGTTTTCATTGGCTCGTTCAAAATTGACAATTTAATGGCTTCCGACGTGCTTCCAACTGACCGCTCACAAGAGACGTAGTTATGTAGTGTCACTACATAGCCTTGGCGAATGCTACTCCCTGTCAAAGCGTGGTCTATAAGGTTGACTTGTCTGTGACCTGGCATCACATATTAAAATGCTACTAACAGTCAGCACCTCCCTCCTTCTATTTTTATAAAAACTAGCACTTCCTGCCTACAAGTATGTTCTAAAAACTTACTCTGCATGCTTGAGAAAGAAATCCGAAAAAATAATTTCGACCTAGGAAGGGAGGTGTCATTATATATAATTAATTAAGTAGAGTACAAATCATAAAGGTATATATACTAGCGTAAGAGAGGAACACAGTGTGCGAATGACATCCAGCTCTTTGCGGAAATCCTACATGCGAGAAAGAAATGCAAGAAAATCTGACATAAAACCTCTTTGAACACATTTAGTCTTCTTTACTCACTTGTCAAAATAAGGTCCAGCTTTGTTTTCTATTTTGTGTTTTAATCGTTTTGAATTCTACAAAAATTAATTCTTGTGATAAAAATGGTGTAGTGTTCAGTTTTAAATTGCACTGTAACATATGTTAATAATCCAAATAAAGAGACATTTCACCGGTAAGTACTGCCAATAACATACTGTTATCTTAATGCTTATTTTTATAAAAAGCAATCCTAAATTTACTTGGTTGTACATCAGTAGTATACGGTAAATACTTTATTTTGTAAATAATTTGTTATTTTAAACAATTATGTGTACGATACAAAAATATTGTGTAAAATTACAATCAAACAATGAAGCATAGGGATTGCACAAAATGTATCGATATGTCGATATTTTCAAATATAAATATTTTGTAAATTTGATATTACCTAATTGCACCTGTTCCACTGGAATGATGTCGTTAACTGTTTTTAAACATATTGTGAGGTTTATTTAGCCTGGCAGCACATTGTAAGGGAAAGTATGACATCTATACATATATACTACACATAGGGTATATATGTAAATACAAGACTTTTTCAAATGAAAATATAAGATATATACACAATTAATTTTAATCGTTATTTATTTAAGATTTAAAATCTGATGCTCTATTTAATTTTAATCGTTATTTATTTATGATTTAAAGTCTGACGTTCTATCTGTTCTCTGATTATGAACGTCGTAAATAATTTAACTTTGAATGACAAAACTACTGTATACAATAGTTTAACCTCATTTTCCTCCAAGAAACTGCGGTGTTAAAAAATGCTTCCTGATAATGATGACTATTTCATAATATCCAGGTTTCCTGTAAACACGGTTAGCATAGCACAATGGAAAAAAATGTTAAATAGAACAGGTGGGACTCCTCGAAAACATTCTTTGGTTTGCAGTAGACATTTTACGGATAACTGTTTTGTCTAACTAAATCACCGACGACTTTTGAAGAAAGGATCTATACCTACTGAATTTGTGCCGTTAGGGGTTTCTTTTTTTTTCATATGTGCTTACTAAGTATATTAAGTAATATACTAATAATACTTAATATCTAAAGTCAGAGCATTTATGCCAACTGTAATTTCTGTACAGGTCAATCTGAAAACCAAGCGATCGGTGTCAGCGTACGTTTACCGGGATATATCACCAGGACCTTCAACTTTAGAGCCTAAACTTTTATTTCAGCACTAATATAAAATGGATTTAAAGAAAAGTCCATCACAGTGAAAATATCAATTTTAGGTAAATTATCACTTTGTCTTTTACAAAAACTTGTTCCTTTATATTCAAATAAAACTTAATTACCTATTACACAAAGAAACAAAAGATATTATAGACTAGTCCAAGGCATCCAAGGCATAATTTGTGGTGTAGTGAGATGACGCGACACTCAATCGAGTAGACAATGTGACGTCATGGGCAGTAAGAATCCACCAGTCAAACCGCACGAAAATACATAATAATAATAATAACGTGCACATTACAACGTCGTGGCCCCAAACTAAGCATTAGCTTCTGTTTTGCGTACCAAGCGAAAACATCACATACATATAACAACCAAGACCCGGTACCAGTATCGATATTCATCATATAAATACTGACCCGACCTGGGATTCGAACCCGGGACCTCCAGCTTCGTAGGCAGGGTCGCTACCCACTAGGCTAAGCGGTCGTCAAATTAATAAATATCAATAATTTATTTCTCAGTCATTTATTGACGAATTTAAAAAAAAACTTTCACTGTTTTATTAGTTTTGGTTTATCTTTCAATTCTATCGAGTTAAATTGTATATTTTGAACATCATGAACTTCTCTATTGTAAATGTTTTTGTTTTGTACATTCTCATTTTTTTGTTTACAAAGAGTTAAAATTTTGTTGTTATGCGTTGCAACGTGACGTATTGTAATTAAAAATAAAAATCGTTTATTTATATTGTTTTATTTATTACTTGGCTTGTATTCAACTAAATATTAACATTTCCATAATGATGTTAATGCTTTCTTTACTTCTGCAAATTTTTTATTATCAACTGTTAACAAAAAAAAATATTTATTGGAGTAAAGGAAATGGCATTTGAATTGACTGATTGATGATTTGTCATTTTAAAAAACTAAAAGTTAGGAAAAGTAACTCAAAACAAAAATTATGTAGTATAGCAGATTCAAAATAATAAATAGGATTGCCGATTTCGACTTATGATATCGCGGTAATTTCAACGACACATTATCATGAAAGTACTACGTGCTATCGATAATATAAAAAACACCCATGCACATCACTAAAACTGGCTCAACCACATGTGAATTTTGCACACATACTCATTTCCGTTTCGGTCATGCGATGTTTAGATGTCAGTTGGTCTCCTACGCTAGTATATATATGTCTATGGTACAAATACGCTTTTCAATCTTTTTTATTTCCATAAATAAAGGAACGAGGAGTTCGCTAAATCGTAAGATTCAGACAATTTTTGCCACAGGATGTATATCAAAAATTGAACTATAGTTAGGAATTTGGGATTTCTATAAATAAATAATAAATACTGAAAACACTTATTCTTAATTTAGAATGACCAAAATCAACAAACATTTTTTTCACAGGTTGTTGCGATGTCTCTAGATCGAAAAAGAAATATGTCATATATGCCAAGTTTAGATATTTTAATTAATGCGTTGATCTAAAACCGAATACTGTATTAAAGATTTAAAGAACACGCTTTTCTGTGGGTTCCATATTTAGTACGTAAGTATAAAGTGCCGAAAAAATTTTTTTTTTACATTTATTAAAGTTTTGATAATTACGAAATGGGGTCAGTTTTTGGTTCTTTATTGTATACAGAACCCTCGGTCCGTAAGTCTGATTCGAACTTGACCGGTTTCCTTTTTATTCTCCGTCTAAATTTTGATGAGTCGGACTATCTAAAGTCAATACAATTAAATATTTATTCAAGTAGTTTTTCTTAGATGCTCTCCTGTCTAATTTATTTCTTCTATGGATGCTTCAGAGCTTCGAAAACAAAATTTCGATAAGGTGAAAACTTCAAAATCACGTTTAAAGCTTTCAGTAAAATTCAGTAACGTAACTTAGTTTTTCGAAAGTTTCACTAAGGGTGCACAGATACAGACCACTATGATTTGCTGACAAAACACTTGATACTTCACTACGAAGTGCCTCATTGTTGGCACTTACCGTGTTCTCAAGCTACGATCTATTACGTAGTCGACATTCAAAGAGATAAAATATGATAGTATTTTGATGATATGTAACTTTTAAGAAGAGTTATTTATTCAGTAATTTAGAAAAAAAAAGATAATAAAACATGTCCGAAGGCAGCATACTCGATGCCCTACTTTTCAATAGCTCTTACTAGGGCTTTGGCTCAATTACGGAATAAAAAACTGAGCTTGAGGATAACCCGATTTTTTTTTTAATAACCTGTATTCTAAAAGTTCTAATAACAGTTGATAAATGTTTAGTTTGAAGTGATTCATTACTATACTAAATTACAAACTAATTCAAACGATCTTTAAGACAAATGGCTGGCGTGAGCGGATAGACAGAGAGACGGATGCGTATATAAATTACGTTATAAAGGTTACCTATTTTACAGTATTTTATAGATATTGTATAATTAATAGTCCTCTGTATAGTTCGCGTCAAACTTTATGGCGGATCGGTATACACCGCTATAAGCGTGCTTGCGCAGGTACAGTCATATACCCCTCGCTCCACTGCGTCCCGCTACACCTAACACTGGTTACTGCGAAGCTACTTGTGCCTATGTTCATATCCGCCATAAAGTTTGAATGAAACTGTACCACTTCATTGAATTATAAACAAATAAATTAAACATACAGAACGACAAACAACTTGAATATCTACTACGTTCTTCTACTTCTTTCTAACGTAAATAGGAATATCCGAAAAAAAAATTCATAATCAACAAATATGAACATCAAATTCGCTTCTGAATATTAAAATTTGTTTACATATTCCGTTTTTCTATGTTCCTTCGCGACAAATGCACATGTCCAGGAATTACCACCGTTTCGGGAGCCAAACCTACAGCGAGAAGAAGCGATGAGTAACTTCTTCACATTACAGAACCGCCATGACTATCGTCAAATTAATTACATTAAAAAATTTAAAAAAAAAATCATGAAAAAAAGTACACACTGTAAATGCACACATTCTGTATAACGGTTATTAACATTTCCAACTGCCACATTACTCTATCTTTTATAAAGTCTAGAATTGTGTGTGTAGTGTGTAGTAACGCTTTTCCAACAAAGTTTTTATGATAATAATTTTAAATTGATTAGTTGTAAAGCTTGAAATACTTGCTGGAATTCTTATTATAAAAGTGTATAACTCTAACTAACAAAAGATTTATAAATTTTCTGTAATCTGCTATATATATGTGGAACAGCATTTCTATCTTTATATGTAGTACCAATATCTTGAATCTTTTTCTACTAAATAAACGTATATTTTGGTGTACATAAACTACACTATTGTATATAAATTGTAATACTATTGGCAAAATATCTATCTTCTCAAACGATCCTCTCAATCATGACTCAGGTTATTAAATAGCCTTCACAGCTCTTTTATGCAATATTAATTTTTATTAAATATATTTCCAACTCTACCCCATAGCAGTATACTATAAGTTATAATGCTATGAAAATAACTGAATATACCAAAGTAGTTTTTTAATTAGTCAGTTTACGCACTTTATTACAGCAAAATTTACTAAACTCAGTTTGTCCGTCAGAGTAACAAGATGGGGATTCCATTTGCATTAAATTTGGCAAAGTAATTTTTATATATTCAGTTTTCTTAGTGTTGACCAAAATTTATTCATGGTTAACCTGTCTTTATGATTTGTGAAAGTGCATTACTGACATGGTCATAGTTTCCTTTATTCCTATTAGGACATAATAGTAATAAAGTGTCGTCTGATAACAATACAACTTTGTAAAAGGTCTCGACAAAAATGGTAAATCGTTAATATAAATTAAAAATAAAAGTGTCTGATGTTCGACATAGTCAAAAGCTGTAGAGAAATCACAGAACTTGTCTTATGTATTGTAAATTTATCTTAAAAATTTGTTTACATCTAAATATTTAGCTAACCGCTTGAGCATTCCTTTTTTTCGATTTTTTTATTAGAACAGGCAGACAGAGCTATTAGAAGTTTGTAATATCACATTATTAACTCCCAAATTTAAATAATGGCTAAACTTCAAAATCCTTTTAACTGTGAAAAGTTTTTATATTCAATAATGTTTTACATCTCCATCGTAGTATGTTTATTTAGTGTTAAGGGGACAATAAAATTGAATTATACACTACAAATATATTTGTCAACATTACACGTATTTATAATTCTGTTTTATCTCACATATCTAAAGCAACAATGTGTATTTCAATTAAGTAATGTTTTTAATTTTTTATGCATCACACATTTCAGCGTTCACTATATTATTCTATTTTATTGCTAGTTGGTTACCACTTTTACTCTCGAAGCTTCGAGAAGTCAACTGCTCGTATAAAATTCAAAGTTTCTTTTTTTTATTTTTTCTTCAAAGGTGGTCAGGTGTGTGTTCGTATAATAAAGGTCGTTTTCCCTACAGTCATCTTTCGTATAGACTCGACTCAGCTATCGAATTGAACCTCTTTTTATAATTTACAAAACGATTCACTTCCGGAGAAGGAAAGACTGTATTCGGAATCGAATTTTTTTGCTCTAATTTTATATACAACGTTAGCGAATCTTTTTGTAATTATCTTCTCAGGGTTAGTTTGATTATGTGTTCTGGTTAATAATGTGTATTCTATATACCATGCTATGCTATATGCTATGTCCAGCAGTAGACGAATGTGGGCTGATGGATGGATGGATGCAGTGGCGTATTCAGGGGGGGGGCCCGTGGGGGCCGGGCCCCCCCCAAACGCAATGACATAAATTCAGTTAATAACATTCTACAAGGAGATCTACACTGCAATTAGAAACTTATGCATTTCTATTTGTGAGGATCTGTAATTGGCTTTTTGTTTTTATTTGTAAGTCTAGTATGTAATAGTTTGCTGTTGATCTTCCTACAAAAATAAATAAAATAAAAATAAAAATTTCTATTTAATACTCAATATAATAGTAAATTATTTACACCACCAAAGTACCTAATACAATTAAATATTATTGAATGCTGACCATATTTTACTTAATAAGATCTGTTCAAACATGGCATTTTTAGAGTGACGAATTTCCATACAAACGGCGTCAACGGCTGCACCCCATCAAACCTTAACCGAACAGCGCAAAAAATAATATATGGTATTCAGATCAAAAACTAGGTTTACATGTTTTACCATTGGAAATGGTTATCAGATCCTTTTTCTGTGAGACGTAAATTTGGCTATATCTTCGAGGATAACGGAGGGATTGCGGTCCTATGGGTTTCAAAAGTTGCAAATTTATCGGGTATATCCGTTGGAAATTTTGAAAATCGGTTGGTAATTTTTTTTTTAATTTGAAATTATGTCTGTAAAAATGGGGATTTTCGGGTGTCGTTTTATACAAAAGTATGAATATTTTTGAAAATATTTGAGTTATCGAAAATTAGCCAAAAATCCATCTAAGGAACTAAATTGTCTAACGAATGGTGAATACGGTTTGAAAATCGGTTGATAATTACGGCCTGTAGGTGGGCCCTGAAAATTGACAAATTTCAAAAACTTGTATTTATGGATATGGGCATGGTATATGTGGAAATGTATAATTGCTGATTGGTTTAAGTTTTGAGTTGTTTAGTTTTCATATTACATGCTTTCAAAATAAATAAATTAACACATATAGGTACGTGAATTTTTATTTTTTTCTAAAACTTCTCAAGTCATATTCAATGCCTACGATGGTAGCGGGAACTGCAAAATCTGTAAATTTTTGAATTTCCTAAATATATCGTAAGAAAAAAAAACTTAATGCGTGGGATTTTACTCGAAATTGTTTCACCTTTCACAACATTTTCAACATGAAAGTAATTGCATTTTGACATCTCATCATAATTCATTATTTTTTTATATTTTTCACAGCATGTGAAAATACAATTAGTTTCATATTGAACATGTAAAAAAAGACAAAAAAAAAATAGAAATAAAATCTCGCGCATTCAAGTTATCATAAGAAAGTTCTTTTTTTTCTTATGATGTATCAAAATATTTTAAAAAATTAAAAAGGTATAAACCTATTTTTTGCTGATCTGAGTACCATATATTTCTTTGCGCTAATCGGTTAAGGTTTAGTGGGGCGCAACCGTTATCACTGTTTGTATGGGAATTCGCAACACATTTTATATCTATGCATTTTCTCTCCATGAATAGGTATTTCGCGGGAATGAGAAAACTTTCGTAGATATTACGAATTTTTGATTTAATTTTGGGCGTAAGAATTTCTGAGATAAAGGGGGCAATGGGAGATTATCATATATTTTCTTCAATGTCTATTAAACTACGCATTTTAAAATTGTAATAAACATCATGAAAAATATATATATATATCTCATAACGAGCACTTTCATTTGATGTGAACCATGACATCATCATCATCAGCCCGTGTCTCTCCACTGCAGGATATAGGCATCTCCCAAGGCTCGTTACCACACACGGTCCTCCGCCTTTTGCATCCAACTACCCCCGGTATGATGCTTCAGGCCATCTGTCCATCTAGCCGGGGGGCGTCCAATGCTTCGCTTTCCGGTACGTGGCCTCCATTCGAGAACTCGTCTACCCCATCGGTTATCAGTTCTACGGCAAATGTGACCGGCCCATTGCCACTTCAGCTTGCTGATTGCTTCGGCTATGTCGACAACTTTGGTTCTTTGACGGATTTCAGTGTTTCAGATTTTATCCATCAAAGAAACACCGAGCATAGCCAGCTCCATATCACGCTGAGCGACCATGACATAGGGACTTGAGAATGGTTTTTAATAGTATAATTTTCCCCCAAAATGATATTATTTGTTTATCGCTTAGTTTTTCCTGTAAAATATAAATGAAGCTCTATGTTCCGTATTTTTTTTTCCAAATGTTATTCACTACAGTTTCGGGGTTATGGGGGGGATACTAAATTTTCTTTAACTTTGAAACCATGGATATTAAAGTTAAAAATAAAATATGCTTGTACTTTTTATAATAAGCACTTTCATTTGACACATCACTAGGAGCACTTAAAAAGTTTTTTTTTTTTAATTTCCTACTTTGCTCTCTAAAATGGAAATATTTCATTTATGTTACACGTTCGTTATTGGGCCACCAAACTCTGTACATGTATCGAATTTCAACTTTTGCATCTAGTAGATTCGGAGAAAGAGGGTGTGACAGACGGACACCAGAATGACTCTATACGGGTTCCTTTTTTCATCTTTGACGTACGGGACCCTAAAAAGGAACCCTCATAGATTCACTTCGTTGTCCGTCCGTAAGTCTGTCCAGACCTTTTTTCTCTCCAGAACGCGTGGAGGTATCAAGCAGTATCAAATACTTAGGTTAATTTATTTATTATATGATATGTCTTCATGAATTAACGATAATTCCCTAGCTTCCGTATTAAGATCGTAGAACGTGTCTTGCATGTATATAGCACTAATATAGGCTTTAAGTTTAATGAAAAATATGGGCCCCCCCCAAGCTTGAATCCTGGATACGCCACTGGATGGATGGATGGATTCTATATACTGTTAGAATGCATGGTTATACTACAGAGATTTTGTTAGTTAACGATGTATATTAAGATCGAATACAATGTACAGTCCACAATATTCGAGAATCGTATTTCTTCCATTTGGCTTCAGTTAGCTCTTGTCTCTCTCCAGTTCAATCGTAGGAATGTGACGTCTCGATAGCTTTGTACTGGTGGTACCGTATCACATCAATACACTCTCTAACAGTACTTAATATTAAGAAATCGATGTCGTCTTTTTATTATTAATATTGCATGTCTATAAGTGTCGTGATAGCCTGAACGCAGCGAACCTGTTTCAAATCATAAGGCTATGTGACTGTGGTTCGAATCCAAACATGTACTAATAAGTTCTTTCTGACTTAAGTACATTAACTATCACTGACTCCGTGCCTCGGAGAGCACGTTAAGCAGTCGGTCCCGGCTGCTATCAATAGATGGCGGTCGTTACAAACGACCCACCCGAATTGGAGCAGCGTAGTGGATTTAAGCTCCAAGCTCCTTCATCTTGAAGGGAGGCCTAAGCCCCTGCAGTGGGGTATAAAAAGGGCTGATGGAATGGAATGTCTCAATGACAAAAATGGTGCTATTAACGTTGGTACTATTCAGATTGGTGCCCTTCCCGAAATACAACGTTGTCTGTGCTGACATAGACAATTATAATTATAAAATTAAACATAGATCTCTTTCACGATCTTCTTAATAAATTTTATTTCCTTAATAAAATTAATTTATTTCATTTACGAAAGTAACTATCTATTAAACTTGTATATAGGCCTATAAAGGCATCTGCACAGTGTCATTAGTTAATGTTGCGGCCTGCTAGAGATTTAATCTGCGGCCAGCTTTGCCTCCCCACTCCTTTCCCTCGCGGACCCTCTTGCTCGATGTTATCGCCGAGTCATTACGGACATCGAGTCACCGATATCGCGGGGCTTTGATGTTTACCCTTCGAGCTTTTGAAGGCTCTGTTAGTTAGTTATTATGTTTACTCTGTGTACTTTTTCTCTTTACAGACAACAAATCAAAATACATAACTGACACTTGCCACCACTCGTACGTATAGGTACGTTTGTGTAAGTCCAGTACAATGACTCTATTAAAAATATATGCTTTAATTATAATTTAGATTGATATACTCGAGTATTCTTATATTAAAATACAATTTATGTACACTTTCAAAAAAAAAAATACTTTGTGGAGCGGAGTGCCAAGTTTTCGTAACTCATCATTGATTAAAACCACGGATAGTAGAACTACTAGATCGGTCTACTTGATTAAATTAACGGGGAAAGGGGAACAAATTAGTTGAGATCCACACACATATATCAATTTAATTGTAAACTTTAAAATAAATCATTACAGGGAGTAAAGTTGCTTGTTGCCGGTTCACGCTAATATATATATATAGGTATTTTAGCATTCGTATGTTAGTTTTTACGTTCCAGTGCGCTACTAAAATGACACTAGTAGAATTTGTCTTTATGTAGTACATGGAATAATAGAAACAACGCATGGTAACCATATATTTATTTATTTATTAAGCATATAATACAATTACGTACTACAATTTATATTTGTATTTATATGACCATCATAATTATAGATCCAAGAATTTTTATTAAGTAGTATTTCTATTTGTTGCTTGATCCAAGTGACGGTATAGCAAATATTACGTCCGTCATCGAGTTTCGAGTCCATTTAATTATAAAGATATAATTTTTAGTGAAACGTAAAAGCTATGTCACTTGGCCTTGGTATGTTTAGAACAGTTCTGAACGTGACGGCATTTCCGGTGCTCCTTTTTAAAGTTTCGAACTTCGAAATTGATTGTCAGTCAACCTTTGGATAAAAACCGCTCAACCCCAGGGAAGTTTCTTGGATGTGTTTTATATTTGAAACACATAAACGATTTGCCTAAAATCATTGTCAGTGTATGTACTTTTTTGCAGATGCTATATCCTTGGTAATCATAAGCTAAAATGAAAATAATTTATTACAAAACCTTATCAGACATAGTAACTTGGCTGAATGATTAATCTTAAAATTTATTTAACCACACCAAAACTTATACAATTCTAGCCATGTCCTGTTACTATCCTGTCGCATCCCGTAAAAAAGCGTAAAAAAACTCAATCAGCTCAGGCATCTGATGTGCCATTTGACACAGAAATCATGGGCAGGTAGGTACTTTAAATGCTTCATCATCATCATCATCAGCCCATTTTTACCCCACTGCAGGGGCTTAGGCCTCCCCCAGGGTGAGGAGGGGGGCTTGGAGCTTAAATCCACCACGCTGCTCCACTGCGGGTTGGGGACTGTATCGACCGCCATCTATTGACAGCGTCCGGGACCGACTGCTTAACGTGCCCTCCGAAGCACGGTGTCAGTGATATTGTGTACTTCAGTCAGAAAAACTCATTGGTACACGCCGGATTCGAACCATGGCCCTATGGGGCCTTATAAATTTGAGACAGGTTCGTTGCGCTCTGGGCTATCACGACATTTAAATGCTTGCCTGTTCTATATTCTATATTCTGAAAAGCTCTAACAAATTCATTTTAGCTATCTACTAATAAAAAACAAATAAAAAATACTAAAGAGTAAATTTAATAAATTAGTTTCGAAAAATGCGCTAAATGTGACGTATTGCATGTATCCACACTGACTATTGACTATTTTTACTTAATTTAATTCTGACTTTAATTCTTTTTTCTGATTCTTACAAAACAAATTCCGTTCACATAATTTTTTGGTTATTAAATTGATATCCGGCGAAAAAGCACATTTCTACCATTTTTATTACTACCACTACCAGTATTAACGTGGTTTTTTGCTATTTACATCTGCTTCTAGATACAAGTACCTATTATCAGCTATGTTTATGTCAATTTTTGTATTACTAAATGTAAAAATGCTGTCGGTATTCCGAATAAAATAAAATAAATAAATACATTTCTTTTAATAAATGTTAATTTCGGAAACATTACAATATGATACAGTATGTCTAGTTTATAATTAAAGGTGTGTTTATAATCAAATTTAATTTGATGGCAGTTTTTAGGAAAGCGCTAGGACGCCTGAACCTTCGAAAATAGAACCGGCGCAACTGACAGATTGTGGTCGGTCATATAGATATGACGCTTACTACCGATTACGTAGAGCGTATCCTCATATACAGAGACATTTTAGTATAGATATTTCTGACATGTATACAGACATTGAAATCGAACCCGCATTAAAACAATAGAGCGCCGCAAGGAACCCCAACATCGTATAGCTTACGTTCCCAAATGTAATTTTAAAATTATTAACAGTTATTTAACTATAACTACAGTTTCAATCAACCTTTATGACAGATGTGAACATAGGCACAAGTCGCGTCGCAGTAACCAGTTTTAGGTGTAGCGGGATGCAGTGGAGCGAGGGGGATGGGACTGAATCTACGCAATCACGCATAAAGCGTTGTTTTCCGATCCGCCATAAAGTTTGATTGGAACTATACCAAAATATGAATTCCACTAAAAACATTCCATATACGGAAATGTGTAACAGCGATTACAATCGATCGTCAATTTACAAAGCAGAGAGCTTTAGCATACGAAACAATCACAGAATTCCGTACGTAGCAAACCGTCTGTGCTTTAATTTAAAACGTTGCCGACTGCTTTAAATTACCTATTTGGGTGGATTAACCCCTAGGAAAGGAAAGTTGGGAACAAGACCATGATTTCCTCCACCCGGCCGTATTGAGATACCGAGAGAGCGTCTATACATGTAGCGGACGGGCGTGACAGCCAAAACTGTTGGGAACGAACGCAGTATAAATTCCTTAGTGAGACTTTTACACTAGGTGTGACTGGTTGGGATTTTTTTAATACTTTCTCAGTGAGTCTTAATCTGAGAATCAGAAGCGTGACTCGTTAGCACCAAGTGACGCGGTCCGTTTTTTGGGTCTTTGGGTAACAGTTGAGAGTGTAACTCGTTAGGAACAAACGTTTCAAATACTTGATGTGTTTTTTTTTCTCACTATTTAAAACAACGGAATAATTAGAAATTAAAAAAATAAATACAAATAATGTTAAAATATCGATTAGTATTTTCATTATTGCTTGGTTCATAGGCTTGTTATAATCATGTTTGTATTATCGAATGTTAAAAAAAATTACGTCAATTTTACATAAAAGATCACTTTCCAATTATTTTTAGGCATCAGGTGTACCATTTATCTAAGAAATCCATTTGTAAAAAAAAATTGGTAGGGCAAATTTTCACACTAAAATATTTATTTCCGAAAGAATTATCATTTCAACGTGTTACTAAGTCAACATAAGTACCTCACGCGAGAAGGGGTGATCGAAAATGTAACCGTTTTTATAACCTTCCAAATTTTAATAATTATACAATAACAAAAAATTTAAATTGTAAATAAATCACCCGGTACTAGACTACCAGTATTAAAGTATGCGTATATAATTTAAACAACATTATCAAACACGGACAAAACGTAATGAACTGCGACGGTAATCAAAAACATTATTGCTTTGCACTAAAGTTCGCTGATTAGGAAACGTCGGTTTATGACATGTATAAATTAAACAAGTCAGCTAAAGTAGTATTGTCAAATGGTACACAGTAAAACGCGCTTTACATCAATAACGATCAGTTTCGTCTTGTTGCATCACCAAGATCGCTCGCGTTATGGCCAGGGTTTTCCCCTTCGCCTCCCGGTCTCCCTGTTAGACCCTCTAGAAATAGTTTCCGGGACAAGGAATTACGACTTTAGCCCGAGGGGTGAAATGAATTTTGATTTTTTTTCCCATCGGAACCCACATGGATTATGATGGTATGACGTAAAATGTAAATTTTCCTTATACGCGTCATTGTCTTGGAAAAAATGGGAAAATTGTTTTTCCCTTTCGCTTTTTTCTTATGAAGGATGGGGTTGGTTTCTCGCATTCGATTTTTCATATTTTCGTCTTCGCTGTTATACATGAATTTTATACAGGAGTTGACGTCGGAGGTTTATTATTTCTTTTTATTTTGTAATTTTTATGGTTGCCCGACATTCTGTTCAAACGTGGCTCGGTACCGTGACATTGTTTTCATTTGCTTTTTATGATTCTATAGTCGAACCGGTGAAATTGTTCTCTGTGCTTTGTTTGTTTTTATTTAAAAGTCTGTTCAGTGCGTACCGGGTCACGTGTACGGAAGGGTTACATAGCCTACAACAAAAACCTATCAGAAACCGAAGTCAGAGTTTGTTTGCATGTTTTAAGTTTAAATAAGATACTCGAGGACTGGTTGACTCGAGATAACCGTAGCCGACTTTCTTACTAAGTATATTATTTTATTACCAACGATTTTAAAAAAATATTTTTCGAAATAGTTTCACAAGAGTTAAAGGGCGGACATGCAAATTATGCTACTCATGTAAGAAGGTCATTTTAAAGCCGAATATTGTTTAAAGGGAACACAAAGAGTCACATAATTATTTTAAAACGCATATTCCTTGATACCCAACTTTGAAGGACTAAGTAAAAATTTCATTTTTTGTTCTGAATTTGCATGTATGTGGACGGAATTCTTGTAGTTGTTTCTTCAAGATGTCAAGTATATACTTATGTAGCGGGGACACATATACAAAACCATGCCTTATTTCAGTTTTATAGCACTAGTCTGCGAGTAAAATGGCAATAACATACGGACGGACACACGGACATGCAGAAACTATAAAAGTTCCTTCGTAGCCTACAGAACCCTAAAAACAGCAAGTAACTTGATATAGAATAAGCGGTTATCTTTTCCATTTTTCGATAACATGTGAAATCCTCTAACAACTGATAAATTTAACATTGTCCATTATCCTTTTTTATTCTAGATGTTCTTAATTGATTATGAAACATATTTTCTAACAAGAAATATATGTACGTACCGTTCATTTCCGTACCAATGAGTTTTTCTTACACCAAGAGCTAATTTTAAATGAATGCCTGTTACGATGGGTTCGAAAATAAAAACAAAATAGTACATTCGCTTTTAAAATTTATCCCAAAACCCAAAACTTTGTAAAATCAAAACAACTACAATTAATTTATTTCATAACAAATTAATAACCTATCGAGTAATAGTTACATTGAAATCTGAAAGATAACTTATGAACGTGAAATATTATGATATTCGTTTCCAACAAATGTACTGGCGTAATATTTCCAGCTCATTCCAACCTGAATTAATTTGTCCTATCTACTTACTTGGTTACTTTGAACTTTCTACGTCAAATAAGCTCTAAGCTACTGCCAGATAGACAAGCAGATATTAAACAAATTCTATGAGGTTTATATTTTATCATTCCATATGTTTCGAAAAAGTGTGAATAAAATTTACCGCGCAATTATTACCCATTGTTCGTTGGTGTTTATTGTAAACAGGCAGTAAATGTCTTGTTTTTCTCACAAAACTCTAAAGGGGTGAACGACTTGGAGGGTTTACGCTATAAAATAACGAGTAAAGAAATCGCTCTACTTGTTTATTGCTTCCTTTTGAAGTAAATGTAGTGGTTTTTATATTTTTATCTTGGTATTTGATAGCTCCTTAAATAATATACATATGTTAAATAAACAAACACAATTATAAAGTGATTAATATACAGGTTGGAAAAAATCAATGGGCCCTGAAAGAAAACTGTTTTAAATTCTTAAGATAGATTATTTTACTCAAAGAAAACATTCCTTAATTTTTAAAAAGAAACAAAACTGGATTCACAGATACATGAACTGGGAACCAAACCAGCTAAAAAATTCTGAATATCAACTTTCGCTATTTTATTCTACTATTCGATACAGTCAATGTCAAAGATAAAATTTTTCCAAGAAACATTAACCGTAAGACTTTTCGTAGAAGTAAGTTGACTTAATCTGATTGTAAATAAGTTGTACTGTCCACAAAAAAAAATCAGGGTTCGCTGTACCAAACTTCCTGTATATTACTTGATTATATATATATTTACACATAAGGTTAGTTAGCCGATTTTGCATGTAACCTTTAAAATAGAGACTAACTACTTTTTCACAGCACCACAGGTTCAGTTAGTTAAACTTACGGACTCTATAGACACAGACGGGTACAGCAGCAGGTCTTTATAGAGTTAAAGACAGCACTATCTGATGTGTCTGAACCCACTTTTTAAAATATATCCATTTGTGGAATTTAAAGTCAATTTTATTGTTATTAATTTATGATATCAAAAATGTATTTAAAAGAGAATAAGTAAGTGAGGCTATAAATCCGTCATCAATATTTTCATTAAAATTTCAATTCAGGTCCAGCATAGCTTCAAAAGCAGTGTTCTGCATTCTTCTTGCATGACAGTTTAGGATATTTGTGTAGAGTTCTTGTGAACAGCATCATTTGGAACTGGTACGACAGATTTTATGATCCATGTCTACAGTTAAAATTAGCTGTAAAATTCAGCATCACGATTGCCTGAAATAAACCAGAGCAAAAGTACTACACAATGAAATTACAGCAGTAAAACCTTCCGATTCGTGTTGTTTTAATATCTGCCAACAATTATATTACCATCAGTTTAAAATGGCATCCCAACTATAATTACTTTTCGTGTCAGGGGAATACGATGCCCTCGTCTTGTTAATAATACTTTTAATTAATTTTATGTTTATTAGTGAAGCGTTTTATTTATTCTGTCAATATAGCATGATCGATTCAGTTTGAAAACAACAAAAACTTATTACTTATTAAAGTCATGAATTTGTTAGGAGCTGAATGAAATACGATCGGCTGTAACTCGTGAACTAGGTGGCTAAAGAAAGTCGTTATAATTTTTTTAATAAATTCAAACTATGCACTATGATAATGTTTTTTTTTAGTTTTCCGGAATAATAGTTCTAAAGTTAAAGGGGGGACTTGTAACTCACGCAAAAAACCACTTATACCAGTTATGCGGTCGAATATTTCGTCAACGAAACTTAAATTTAGAATAACTATGTATCACCACCTTACACAGAGGGGGAGGGATAGTTCGACAGACAGACAAATAAAACCCACAAGGGATTCTTGTCGGATTATGGTATCCAAACAAATATCAGCTGAAGAGATGATTTGCGAAGAATTAATTTGTATAATACTCGGAGTATCATCTAATTCAAAATCATCAAAAAATAATTATAGCTATATTACGAACTCGGTTGCCGTTTGACGGGCACTACGAGTGAAACACGTCGAATAATTCACACTTTATTTCATTAAGCAATAGTTTACAGGGAAATAAATTCACTACCTACCTAATCTCAATGTAACACCCACACGTCAACATGACAAATTACTTGTTTCTTCCTAAACCTTAACTTACCTTTGTTGCTACTCACTCTTAAATATCCTAAACTGTCATGCAAGAAGAATGCAGAACACTGCTTTTGAAGCTACGCTCAATCTGAATTGAAATTTTAAAATGACTGACAATTTCGGTTGTCAAATTTACCACTTTACATATTCAAAGGTCCGTACGTTTTAGCGCTTTCCAAAAATTTCTATCGTTTTGTTGCCCTTACATCGCTGGTTTTTCGCCAAACTTTCTGGAATTTAAATAGTGACGAAAAAATGTCATTAATCACTTCAACAATGTGTACGTATTTATGTAGTCTTCGATCCAGCAGGCTAACCATGCAGCTATTCGTAAAGCCAATCAGTAAAATACTACTTGTCTTAGTACGCAAGATAGTTTAAATTACGGTGAAACCCTTGACTTTAACTTCAATACAAATATGTCAACATAACATTTCAGGCCTATTATAAACCCATTAATTTGTACTTCTCCACACGAAGACCAACGAATTAAAAAAAAAACTGTATTGACAAAAAAATCATACCACATTTTTTTATGTTCCGAGAACGACCGCGCATGAGTTGTGAAAAAATTCAAACCGCAAGTGGTTTTATGTTTCCTTTGTGTAGATTGTATTCTACCGGATGGGGGAGTAGGGGCAAAACTGTCATATTTTTTATTACAAACGCCGTACGAATCAAGATACACGCAAGTGCTTTTAAAACATTTGTGAATGTCGTAAAAAGGATGGTTTAATACACGTCGAATAGCACGTAACCATACAAATAAAAATACATTACAAGAAAACGGCTCAACGAAAATATTTTCATTCGATAACGCAAGCGATCTCTACAAACGAGAAATCAGGTTTGAAAAAAATACATATTTAAGATGGAAAATCATACGCATTACATGGCGATTAACTTTAACTATGTGTGCTTGCCTACATTCCACACCATAAGCCCATTATTGCACCACTGCAGGGACATAGGCCTCCCCCGGGATGAGGGGGCTTGGCGCTTAATCCACTACGGTGCTTCAGGGCGGGTCGGTGGATTTTGATGCCATCTATTAATGGCAACCGCCACCGACAGCTTAACGTGCTCTCCGAGGCACTGACTCAGTGATAGTTATGTATATAAGTCAGTAAAAACTCATTGTTACATACACTGGGATTCGAACCACGGCCTTCTAAACAAGAAGTGAGCTTGCCACCACTCGGCTATCATGACACTTATTTAAATATATTTACTTGCATCATCATCAGCCCGTGTCTCTTCACTGCAGGATATAGGCCTCTCCCAAGGCTCGCCACCACAGACGGTCCTCCGCCTTTCGCATCCAACTACCCTCGGTATGGTGCTCAGGTTATCTGCTCACCTGGCCGGGGCGTGTCCAACGCTTCGCTTTCCGGTACGTGGCCTCCATTCGAAAACTCGTCTACCCCATCGGTTATGAGTTCTACGGCAAATATGATCGGCCCATTGCCACTTCAGCGTGCTGATCGCTTCGGCTATGTCGATAACTTTAGTTCTTTGACGGATTTCAATGTTCCTGATTTTATCCATCAAAGAAACACCGAGCATAGCCCGCTCCATAGCAGGCTGAGCGACTTTACATTTGTGAATTAAAGTTTACTTGCATACCAGTAAAGTATTCGAAATCTCCTAAAATATTTAGTTTAAACAAGATGTTCCTAAGACAGTCGAGGTGCTGAGAAATACCTATAGGGGTAAAAAATAAATGGAAATGACTTCCTATGAAAGTTGACATCTGTCTGACTCTATTATTTGTAAAAAGAAGGGAAGGTTGACGTGTTTTCAGCCGCGACTATAGCAAAAATATTGCAACATTGGGGTCACTGATTTTGACTTTAGTATAAGCGGTCAATACCCTTATGTATACAAAGAACGAACTTTGTTTTCATGAATAACGATTCACTTTCTGACCAGTAGGTCATACTAATAAGTGAAATGCGTAGTGATAATTTAAGAGACGAAAAATAATATATATCAATATGAAATACGAAGAAAGCTTCTAGTTGTTAAATCAAATAGTAGTAGGTGTAAAGTAGAAATAAAATAAAAGAAGTGATTTGGCTCCGAGAACAGAAATTTGTTAACGTAGGATGGAGGCGTTAGAAGTATCCAAGCTAAGGAAATCGCGAGCAAAAGTTAGAAATATTGGCAGTTATCATACGCGTTATGTAAACAGATTCGACTAATTATTACTATCCAAAATTGCAATGGGATCCTCATATCACTAACTTGGCGAAAAAGCTCGGTTCTGCAGCTTACGCTATAAAAAGGACTCGCTTCCTTTCGGATATAGAAACCGCGAGATTGGTGTATTTCATTGGGTTCCGACATTGATGTTGTAATATATATTTGAAAACATAATGTACGTAAAAGAAATAATGTATTATTTAAAATAAATGAGATCGACCTAATGTTAATATAAAACAAAATGTTTAAAATTTAGATTGCCCAATGTTCGACAAGTTGATGTCAATTTAAGACTTGGTGGAGATTCGTTAAGTTTAGTTAATGAAACTGTGTTCTTGGGCATTACTATCGATGCAAATTTACAATGGGGTCCTCATGTTATGAGAGTGGCTGGTAAACTGAGCTCTGCTGTTTTTGCAATCAGGCAAATAAGAAGACTAACCGATGTGCCTACGGCGAGGTACGAGCGAGGCTGGTTTATTTTAGCTACTTTCATAGCATAATGTCATATGGCATTCTGCTCCGGGGAAAGGCCGTTGACATTCAAACAACATTTGTTCTGCAAAAAAGGGCTATTCGAGCTGTATATAAATTGAAATCTAGAGATAGTGTGAAGGCTCACTTTAGAGAAAGCAACATTTTAACAGTTCCTTGTCAGTACATTTATGAAAATATAATTTATGTACATAAAAACTTAAACGCTTTCGCTAGGGTGGGTGATGGCCGTAACTTAAATACAAGACATAAGCATATGTTATCGATTCCCAGGTTCAGACTCTCAAAGGTTAATAATTCTTTCATGGGAAATTGTATCCGTTTTTATAATAAATTTCCTAAGGAAATGTTGAACTTAAATTCAAATCAATTTACAAAGCAAGTTAAAGTCCAACTCATGAAAAAAGCTTACTATTGTATTAGCGAGCATTTAAATGATAAGTGCGCATGAACATCATTGTAATAGTTGTAATCATATTAAAAAAAAAATAACTAAGAAAAACATATATTTAAACAAAATAAACAGGAAGGAGTTTCTTGTCGGTTCTTCTCCTTCTAGTTTTTGAACCAGCACCTATTCATTTTGATTTTCAATAAGAGTGTGTAAACATCTTATATTGAATAAAAACTTTTTGATTTGATTTGATTTGGTTAATACAAGAAACAAAGATAAGTTGCTAACCATGTCAGCCGTCTCAATAAAATCACAAAATGTTTTAAAGGGCAAAAGTAAAAAGTAAAATTGTTTTCCAAAAACTATACCAAAACTTTATTCCAAAACTTTTTTTTACCAAAGATTGAAATTTCAATTAGAATCGCTATGAAAGTGAATGGGATAAAAGATCGTGTTATATCTCAATCTTTCTTTATTTATTAGCGAAGCATGAGTTTAGTAGAAGCCATTGAACCATCAACAGTTTCATCAGGAGCGCAGCGCTTGAGCCCGGAAGCGTCTACGTGAGCGGAAATGGATTTCCCGGACGTCTCAATATTTTCGACTACGCCCACGCCACGTGGCTAGCAATCATATCGCATAACTCACATATAGGGAATTAATATGGTTTTTCTCGATCTCGATTATTGATCCTTGAATTGTTCGCCTACAAAAAGGCAAGAAATTAAAAAAAAATGGTAGGGGTCCATTTTATTACTCGATCCAAATTTTATTACCGAAAATACTTTCTATGTATTGACATCACTACATTACAGCTTCATAATAGCATACATAGATGTAAATAGATTTTTCGAATGTGTCCCTAAAATACGTAAAATGTGGGAATCATGTTTGTAAATTAACTCTAATTATTTTAGTTTGAATATAACGTATCACCAACGAAAACTAGTAAGTTTACCATGATTTCACAAAAATATTATAAAACCACAGCACAGACTGCCCACTCTCTTCATACTTAGGTAATCTTTATAAAAATTATGATATATTAATATCGAACAACTCACTATAGAAAAATTTTCAATACGTCTACTCCATATTCCAATTTCGTACCTATTCGATATTTCACATAGTTCACGCTTCTGTCCATTATTTGTGTTTCTGGTTATTAAGTGAAAATATTGCTTACGATCACTTTAAATTTTCCCCTATCGTAAACGAACATAATTCAACACCATGGCAATATCTTAGGTCGTATCTATACTTCTATCATAAAATTTAATATTTCCTCCAAATATATGATCTATAAAACTCTGCTGAGTGCAATTAATTTCTGCCGGAACGAAGACATAAAAGTTTTTCATAACTGCCGAGGGTTAGAACGTAAGCTGTGCTATCGAGAATTTTACGACTTTTCGTGTTCGCTTAGCAATTTTTCTTTTTCGCATCAAATCAAATATCTTTATTTCGCAGTTATGTAACGTAATTTTGAAACATGTCAGAGAGGAAATTTATTAGCTCGTGGAAAAACGTCCGCACATGGGCGCATTCGACAAAAGTGGTAGTCCCTCTCAGAAGAATTGGAGGGAAGTTTTTTAAAAAATAGAAACAATATGTGCTTAAAAATTTTAACATTACTGAAAAAAACTAATAGGCAAGCGATTTACCTACACCCACGGATTTTAATGGTCTAAGTAGTCTACTATTTAGCTTATACGTAAAGCTTTCCTTTTATTGTAGTTTTAAACTTGTTAGGGGGAAATCTTGAATGTCAACTGGGATCTTGTTTAAAAGATTTTGTTATTTTACTGAGGTGGCTAACATGGTCAGCAAGTTTTTCTTTGTTTCTTATATTAAACAAAACGCTGCTGTCAAATTAATTTACTCTATGTATTAACTTTATGCAGATCACTTTTTTTATATAATAATATAATTAATCTAAGTAATTGGGTTGTGTGCTGCAATTGGCTGGTGCCATTTCTTGAGTAAAAAAAAAACTTTGTTATAGTAAGTAACACATAAATATATATACAGAATAGTTCAATATACTTTGTCCTAAAACACAGTATATTAATTCGTGGAAACACACTCATTGCAGCGCAACTGAAATTAACACCATGTTTTATCGTTTTATTTATAGCAAAACTACGTCACATCAATCAACATCTAGAAATAAATAATAATGTATCCATAATTCGTAACCGAGATTACTTGGGCGTGTGTAGAGAGGTCTTACAAATACAAAAAGTTTATTTATCAGGAAAAAATTACAAACAGAATGTTTTAACAGCGGATCTCGCACTAGGTCTAACCTGTATTGCGGGATCCAAGTAAGCAATTAACACATAACAAACCTTGCATCAAAGAAAACAACATTTGCACAGCAACAAAAAGCAATAGTAAAATTACGTTACAATGACACGGAGACATAATTAATATACATTAAAACATTTGTAAAAAAATAACAATAATGATTACAATTATAGATTAGTATGCGCGCGCGCGCGCGCGCGTGTGTGTGTGTGTGTGTGTGTGTGTGTGTGTGCATGCGTGCGAGGGTACGCGTATCTTATATAAACGAGAGGTTATATGTTTATATTATGTGTTTTAGATAAGTTGCACGATGAGCTCTTCTGTTTTTCAATGCGACATCTTAGTAAAGTGTTTACACCGTGAACAAAAAACTACCTAATACGAATAAAACCAGTGCTCCAATTCCTACTGATCCCGTCTAAATAAGCCTATAAATTAAAAATTTTAATAATAATAATATATGGGACATTTCACACTTGGTCATCTAGTTCCAAACTAGGCAGAGCCTGTACGCACTATTGGATACTAGACAACTTACATACATTTTTTTTTTAAATTAATATGTATGTAACGTGTTTAGCTTAACGTAATCTAAACTTATAGAGCGTGTAGAATTTACCGAACTAAACAAAAAGATACAAAAAAGATAAGTGCTAAAATTGCTCTCTTACAACTTTTTGTTTGTGTTTAGTTTGGTAACCTCTACACGCCGTATAAGTTTGCCGTTTGACTACGTTCAGCCGAACACGGTGTGTCCATACATAAATATTAATTTACAACCAGACACGGAACAAATAGATTTCTTCATATACAAAAATATTTGTTACGGAAGAGAATCTATCCAACGGATTTTTGGAAACTTGGTACTGATCTTCCTTTCGTCCCCTAGTTTTGTAAGTACCATTTTGGAGTTGAAATGAAGGAATTAAAATTATCTTATTTTTTGTATCCGCCGTAAAAAAAATTTGTATAAACAGAATTTAAGTTCAAAAAGTACTTTCGAATATAGTCTCGTGCGCGTGTCGCCTGAACGACCTGAACATATAAAATAAGTAGCTTCATAATGTGCACATGAGTACCTTTCGTGTTTTTGTGTAATAGAGAGCCACATTCATTAAAGCTCAAATGAAAAACCTTAACGTTTTCATGCACGTAAATACTAGCTTTTGGGATGTTTATGTAATTTATTTTTAAAAGTATTATATTCTTGCTTACCAACAAACGGTACTTACTAAAATTTTACGTTTGATTCGTTAATACTATTAGAGATAGAAAACAGTTGGTTTACTAGAGTTAAGGAAGGTAGAAATCTTCACTTCACTTCATCAGCCCATTTTTACCCCACTGCAGGGGCTTAGGCCTTAGGGATTATAACGACCGCCATCTATTGACAGCGTCCGGGACCGACTGCTTAACGTGCTCTCCGAGGCACAGAGTCAGTGATAGTTATGTACTCAAGTCAAAAAAACTCATTGGTACACGTCCGGATTCGAACCATAACCCTATGGCCTTATAAATTTGAGACAGGTTCGTTGCGCTTTAGGCTATCACGACTCTAAGGTCAAGGTAGAAATAATCTTAATAAATCGTTTGTATATTTCTGAGAATAATCTTTTAGTGTACACGATAGGGTAAGATGTTGCTTGAAGTTTTCATTCAAAATACTAACAGTTCCCTTAAATAAACAGATAAGGAAGTGGATTCATTTGTATTCTGCCGTTCGTCCAAAATTACAGCCAGAGTGACATCACTCCAACGATCCAGGTAATTAAAGTGATCTCGTTCCTCGTCGATGTACGAGTAGCAAAGAAGCTGCGGGGATATGGTAATTTTTTTTTTTTAAATAACGTATTAACTTGAAAAGACGAGTGTTTTTATTCACTAATTTAATTCCTGTAATAGTTGATATGTCTTGTTTTCTTGCATCAAGTAACATTCTTGTTATATTCATTATGATAAATTAGTTTGTATCTTAGTGTACTGCCTCTGTTAGGTACGTAGTACAGTTCTCTACAACCTATTGTACCAAAACAATTCGTTTTGACTTACATAAATGTGTGTCACGTCATTAAATTTTTTTTAAATTTTAATTTTATTGCTGACCCTGGCGTCGTTCTTTACAGCAATCATTTAATTTTAGACTTTTGTTTAGGTGTAAGTCGTTAAAATTGTGGACTAAAAATGATTAAAGTAAAAGATACGGAAAATATTAATTTCCATAATAAGTTTTGTACTTATTATGAAAAATTGAAAATGGCAACTTATTTAAAAAATACAAACTCTTCTTTAAATAAAAGATGGTAGTCGACGCATAGATGATTACAAAACAAGAAAAATTGTGATATTAATTTCATTAATGTAATTATAAATGTCAATTCCGATTGGACAATTTATACGTATATTTTATAGTCAACATTCTATTATAATTGCCGACTGTGACACAACATCATAATAATATCTTTAAACTATCATGACCTCTCTGCATACCAGCGAAGTGTCAGTTTTTGTCTCTGTAATATAAACTTAATTTAAATATTGAAAAATTCAACTTGAACATATAATTATATCGCATCCAATAAGCACAGTGAACTTTGTATTTCTTCATAAACGATGTTACGTAGAAGCGTGCGAACGTGCGAGAAGTTACTTCTGAGACTATTTACTTCTACCTTTCTTAATGAAGTCATCTCGTACCTGCTACGTCAAGGCTTCCTAGCTCCATTTATATACACACTTCTCAAAAGAGGCTTCCGTTCTAGTAGGAAATTCAATTTTAATTAATTTATAATTTACCAGAAATGCATATCAAAATTTTCATTTTAACTAATTAAAAATGAGTATAAACCTCGTTCTTTATAACTGTTACGTTCAAATGACTTTGTACTTTTAAAATAATGATTAACCGAAGCCGTATAATAATAATAATAATTAAAATAACGTATACATCACAACAACGTCTAGGCCCTAAACTAAGCATTAGCTTGTATTTTGGGTACCAAGCGAAGTTACCACATACATTTAACTACCAAGATCCGGTACCAGTATCGATATTCATCATATAAATACCGACCCGACCTGGGATTCGAACCCGGGACCTCCTGCTTCGTTATTAGGGTCGCTGCCCACTAGGCTAAGCTGTCGTCATGGAATTTGTTATCCAAAATAAATAGGTTGTCCGTATCATATAAACATGTAATTTTATTTATTCCCGGAACTCGCACCTTTTTATTATAGAAAATTAAATACATTCACTACGTTTTAAAATATGAACCATGAAGGTAATCAAAATATTTTGTAAATTACAAAAAGTGCCTACAAATCGAAACTATATCGTTACCCCAAAACTTCATAACATCGATTTAAATTAAGGCGATTTCACTAATAAGATAAATAAATTAATCATCATAGAAGTGTAAGTCAGCGAACCTGTCTCAAATTTACAGGGCTGTGTAGTCGTGGTTCGAATCCGGGCGTCTACCAATGAGTTTTTCTGACTTAAGTACATGACTATCACTGACTCCGTGCCTCGTAGAGCACGTTAAGCAGTCGGTCCCGGTTGCTGTCAATAGATGGCCGTCGTTACAATCCGTCAGCCCGCATTGGAGCAGGGTGGTGGATTTAAGCTCCAATCCCCATCACCTTGGGGGAGACCTAAGCCCCTGCAGTGGGGTATAATGGGCTGATGGCAGAAGTGTCTGTGTATATTAGTTGAAAGAATAGAGTAAATAAATTTGACAGCAGCGTTTGGTTTTAATAGAATCAGAAATGTCACTTCAGAGTATCGAAACTGTCAAACGCAATTTGGCGGAGATGAAGGCTGGTGCGCTTGGACCCCACGGACTGAAACCAGACTGAAACTTGTCAAAGATACACAACTCACTAAAAGAAGAGTGGCTACACGGTAAGCGCAGAAGAGTCCTTCAAGTCAATTTGTGCTTTTAAGGTTTAAAGTATACACCTGCGTGTACATTTTAGACGGAAGATCCGTTCCCACTAATTGTTAGAATTACCGAACTGATTTTAAAGCAATTTTCGCTGATTGCGTTGTTTCGTTCTTGGAATCAATTTAATTTAGACTGTAATCGCTTTGCTTTAATTATAAGGTACCCGAGTATATATCCCGGATAGGTTTTTAGACCATAATTCGGTTTATATTTATTTGTTTTACAGAATAAACATTCCCTTGTAGCATGCAACTTTTTGAGATAGGTTAATACAGTGATGTCGGGGACTA
The DNA here is from genome assembly GCA_949709985.1 of Luffia ferchaultella. Taxonomy (NCBI): domain Eukaryota; kingdom Metazoa; phylum Arthropoda; class Insecta; order Lepidoptera; family Psychidae; genus Luffia; species Luffia ferchaultella. Next base: position 15,114,886 of record OX453253.1, on the reverse strand, counting down.
TTAAAGATAGAGTAATTTGTCCCTTTATTTTCGAGTTAAAATAAACTGTATCAAAAAAATTTTGAAAAAAGACTATGCTCCACTTGGACATCAAACCAGTTCTTTTTTTTTATAAGATCGCAAAGTCAATGAGTGTATTATTTTTGAAGGAACTTTTCTGGAAACGACTGAAGCTACAGAACCATCCATATAAAAAACGATATGCTTATCCAGCATCGGTTTCAGTGATGCGTCAAGTGATAAGGTGGATAATGGCAACAAAAGAAAATTCGAGTATTCAAAGTTTACGTGCGGTTATTATGGTGAAAACAATTAATGATTTTTTTAAATTTATTTCACTTCACGTGCCGTCCCCATATTATTAATGCTTTATTAAAACTCAGTGAAGTTAACTATATTAACTTCTCCCAAAAAGGAAAAATATACATCCGAAACCATACTATGAGCAGTCTTCATGTACCTACCTTATTTGTTGTCATTGTCACCAGTACTATTCAAAGCATAATCTGCATCCAATGTCTGTATCACTATCTTTCCTGTTTTGACTTTCTATCGGAGGCCTTAGTTTTTCAATCTATCTGTCTGTCTATGTATCGATTTACTCTCGCAGTCTCATTGTTCTCCACGTTTTAATGTAATAACTTTTTCATTTCTTAGGGATATTTGGTCATGTAATAAATGTCTCAAATTACTACAACAATTGTTACAGTGTCATGAAACTTGTGAAAGAAGATTTGATACAAGCGAACCCTTAGTTATCTCTGCTAAAAAGCATAAAATCCATGGCAACATCATTCACAAGCAAGTTACACAACCTTAAGTTTATGGGTATAAAGTAGAAAACACTGTACACGTATATCCATACTTAAACGTGGTATTGCTAACCCAGTTTTTTTTTTATTTCAGTTCCCCGAAGGGAAACTAGTTCTCACTTTCAACAATCAACGAGTAGAAAACTTAGTTTCGCTAACGATCCTACCAGCACTGCAACTTGATTATTTTTCGATTAAGTAATTAAAACTATGCGTAGCATTATTCTTCTTGGGTTTTAAGCGGTTTTTATCTTAAATTAAATAGTTTTTCACTGAGATCGTCATCTTCAATGAAATTGAGTATTTTAAACTTTAGTTAGGTACTCTTGTTTAGTAGATTAATAATCAACTGCTATAATTCGACGACCGCTTAGCCTAGTAGGTAGCGACTCTGCTTACGAAACTGGAGGTCCCGGGTTCGAATCCCTGGTCGGGTCAGTATTTATATGATGAATATTGATACTGGTTCCGGGTCTTGGTTGTTATGTATGTAGTGTCTTCTCTTGCTACTCAAAACACAAGCTAATGCTTAGTTTGGGGCCTAGAGCTGTTGTGATGTATACGTTATTATTATGATTATTATTATAATTCTTATACTGCAATTGTACTATAAATACATTAACTAGGGTGAATTAGTAATTAACTTCTGTTAACAATACTAATTAATAATAGAATAAAAATAATCTAACTCTTAAAATATTGGGTTCGTGACAAAAAGGGACCAGTTTTGTTCCGGACATAAGGGCTCCTGCCATCTTATTAACCTGGCTATTCTGTTTTTTCTCTATAAAGTTAACTCATACATAAAACTTCAAAGGTACGTCTTTGACGAAGTCCTGTATTTAAACTCAACAGAAAGTTTTATTAGCAATGCTATCGGTCACTCGCAATTTTATCATAGCTACATTCCAATATATGTACAGAGCCTTAAATTAAAGAACAAAGACTGCAATTATGAATTTTCTAAAGAAGTTTTTGATCCTTTGACGCTATTGAAGATATGCAAAATAATTCAATTATCTCGAGAGGTATTTCTTGTCTCGCTTAAAAGCCAATTAGCAGAAAATGCTCCGCGCTCGGTACTGAGCTTCTTGTGGATAGATTTAAATGTATGTAAGCCTTCATGATTCTGTGAACGTGATGGAATATGACGATCTGTAAACCATAACTTTTACCACTCATCGTATTTAATTATCTGGAAGGATATTAGTTGTGTATTAGGGGTTATCCAGAAACTACGTCAGACGAATTTCATGACTTTCGACATTCCCCGCACCCCCGACCTTGCCATATTTATATAACACCTTCTTCTTTGTTTTCATATTTTCATTTTTTTTTTTTGTGAAACAGTTATTTTTCAAATTGTCTATGTTTCTTATAAATATTAAACCTCGAATACGCTGATTACTTGTTGTACTGTTCATCATCATCATCATCAGCCCATTTTTACCCCACTGCAGGGGCTTAGGCCTCCCCCAAGGTGAGGAGGGGGGCTTGGAGCTTAAGTCCACCACGCTGCTCCACTGCGGGTTGGGAACTGTAACGAACGCCATCTATTGACAGCGTCCGGGACCGACTGCTTAACGTGCCCTCCGAAGCACGGTGTCAGTGATATTGTGTACTTAAGTCAGAAAAACTCATTGGTACACGCCCGGATTCGAACCATGGCCCTGTGGGGCCTTATAAATTTAAAACAGGTTCGTTGGTTGTACTGTTACGATCAATAAATGTAAGTAATGTGCTTTTGAAGACTGTACTAATTCTTGCATTTAAGTACTTTCTTTATATTAAATAGATGTACGTTATATTAAACATGAATCGATATTTTAGTGGATTTACTAACTCGCTTAACTAACTTAAAAACTGTATTTTTCCACGTTCCAGCAGTTACATCACTATTCTGATGTCGCAACGGGGGAAGAATAACCGCTTATACAGAGTGACATGTGAACAAATATACTTTGTACGATGTATCAAATAATATTTTTTCTAAATAAATATATCAGCACAAGACCGGTCACTTTGGCAAGAAGAAAAAAAAAACGTGCAGCAGGAAACGTTAATAAAAACGTCCGCCTCTATCGCAGGCCCGCCCATTCAGCCGACAAATTTTTTTACAGCATTAAGGCATCTCGCGGGAAATTAATGGCGTTCCCCATTAAGGTTAAGTGCTATTTAGCTTATGTGACTTGACGGAAAGTTGAAAAGTTCGACGGAAGTTTTTTTATTGCTAAAGCGGGCCAGAGCGGACGATCATGTCAAAGTGCAATATTATCGGGGTATAGATAATTTCTATTTATTATTATTTTCATTTAATTTTCTTTTTTATTCGAGTTTTAATTTAATTTTCGTGACCAGTTTGCGTGTGTCTCTACTGTCTGTCGGTAGATGATATAAAATATTTTTGGCGTCGTTTTGGAAGAGAAATCTTCTCACGGCGTCTGCAGCGGAGCCATTTATTTAGTCACGCATACAACCTGCAACATGGAAGTTCTTGGGTATATTACTTCCAGTACTACGGAAATGTCTTTTCGAATAATGGGTATCAGATATCGTTACTTTCACATGTCAATTGTTGACACTTTTTCATCGACACTTTTGTTCTAATATACGATATATGTGAAAAACAAGCGACGTCCAATTTAATTCGATGAAAGTTTTCTGATAAACACTAGAACGTGTAAACTTTTCGATATAAAAGGCGACGGATAAAATTATCGAACAAAATGTCTGTGAAACAGATTTGAGTCTACTAATGACTGAAATGAATGAAATGAGTTAAAATTACTTTAGAGTAGGAATAAATGAATTTTTGTACCGTAAATAAATAGACAGTACTTATAAAAGCGTATATACTTGATGAAAGTTATATGAATTAAAATATGCAAAAACACGAAGGTCAACATATAACAGAAAATATGTGGTTATGATTCGTAGCCGCTTACATTTGTAAAGAAAAGTTTTCTTTAATTTCGACATTCAAGATGACGAGCGTTTTGTGTACTTTGAAATCGAGAGTTTTAATTAGAAAATTGAATATACTTGAGGGACATAAAGGCAACACAGTCGTGAAATATGCTTAAAAATAATTGTGAGTTTCTTCGTCCGTACGATTTTATTAAGAAAATAAAATTTTAACTCAAATGCAACACTCGAGCGAAACTTTCGTCAAGTGCTTCGTGAAAATTTTTATACACGCCTCCGAGTAATTTCAAATAGGTTTCAGTTGGCGAAGAAAATTTTTGCGCAGAAAAACCACGAGTTCGATGAAACTCCGCAAAGTGTAACTCTCTTAACTTTATTCCGTACATTAGGGGATTACTACTGTGTATTTTGCACTCAAATTTGTAGATATATTCATGCATCATTACAATTTATTTTGACACAGGTTTGTCAGGTGCTTATTACCTTATTCGCTAGAATATTCTAGAAATTATTTTTCGACCCCGGACACAAAAAAACGAGGATTATTATAATTTTGAGGCTCCTATTTGTATGTTTGTCTATCTGACATAGCCATTTTAGCTTATGTTTTGCAATAATTACCTACGTAAATTCTACTACAACTCTGCAATAAGTACCACATGGTGGTAATAATGTTCCGTCCCCGATTCGTGGTACGATGAAGTGAGCTACGGCTAGCAATGACTTCGCATCACTAGCATTGTATACATTGCAAAGTTTCAAAAGTTAGACCTAGATAATTATCAACTTATGTAGCAATGGACTACGCTCTCGTTTGTTAATACTGCGACAAGTAACTTCCTATCCTCGTTGTGCGTGTCATGTGGAAGGGAAATGCGGAGGCGGCTGGTCTGGGTCAACTCAACCACTAGCACGTAACTCGTGTCACACATTTTCAAACTACATTTGGTTAATTTTGTTCAGTTATCTAACCCCGCAAGCCGACTCCGTTCCGAGATTATAGATAAGGGCTGGTTAGCCAGAAAGGAAATCAGTCTTGAGGTCGATTTTCGACGGCTGTCCGGCCCGCTTCAGGTACGACGTGTAGTTAGCGCTTCGTGTCGTCACCGTCCAGCTTGCCAACAGGACCGGCGGTGACCTAAAGGGTTCCTTTTAATCATGCTCCTGTAGGAACATGCGGTGACGCTACGGAAGCACGCAGGTGTATTCGGTGTGTATTGCATTACCCACAGATCGTTGAGTATGTAGTAATTTTCTTAATTAAATTTTGAGTTGCCGGCGATGTAGATAGAGAGCAAAAAGTTGGTGGTGTCGGTTGTCACCAAGGTTGGCGTACTCCCATACAAAGCTTTGCCACAATAAGAACGGGGGTGAAGGGGCTTAGGTTGTCACTGAATCCGCCCCTTCGAGTCTCAAAACTTGACAGTCGATTTATTTTTAAATTATGAGCTAAAACGTAAGTGTGGACAGCTTTTTGTGGTTAGCTTTTATTAAAAAAGTAGCCATTGGCGCAATGTTACATAACAAATTTAAATTTTATTTCTTTCGACTCTGATAATTACTGACATAAAAAATTAATGGAACTTTGGGAGTAGGTATTATCCCAACACAAAAATACCACATATACTCTGTTAATAACTATATTTCGTTGGCAAATAAAAAAATTATATTATCTTATTTCTTGTTTAAATCGTATTTTTGTTGTCCAATAATAATAAAATAAAGATGGATAATGGTACTATTTTATATATTTTGGTATATTTTTTAAATAAGTAATGTAATGTAAAATCCAACGGTAGGTGTAATCGTTAATTAATATTAAAAATAACTTAGGTACTACGTGCGAATTATAAGAGTCCATACTCTCTCGTACCCATTCAATTTACAACTTGATACGACTATCGTTTTGTTTATATCTTAGAAGCTTGTGAAAGACGGTTACGGGTATTTTGGTACTAAATTTAACAAAGAAATAGACAAATGAATAGAAATTTTAGCAACACATAAACCTAGATACATTTGATAACAGTCGCTTCTTGGCTTTATATAATGTTCCAAGCGAGCTTTAGTTTACATTTCATATGTTTGCTCTTGTGAAGTTATATTATAAGCTTACTTAAAGACAAACTTTACCCATGTTATGCTATTTTGCAGTTCAGCAAAGTTTAACGTTGTTGAAAAGCGCAATTAGTTACGCAAGGCAATTGATCTTGATTGCTAATGTAAACTACTGGTATTTTTACTTCATATTTTAGTTTATTTTATTGAATAGCTCAATTGTTTTAGTATGTAAATATTTATTATAGTACAACCCTCAGTACAATGTACGTAACAACAGCTGAACAAAAAACAAACGAGCGTTTTGTTCAGACTTGATACACTGAATCTATTTCAACTGTTTTTAATACATTTTATGTTTCTGACCTGAGAGGATACAGCTTCGTGACAGACAAACGGACGAAAAGCGGAGCTTTAGTAATTAAAAAAACTTTAATTATTAAGTAAAAAAAATTGTAAGTAAAAAAACCGTTGGCAACATTTCGGTACGGAATCCTAAAAACTCACAACCTAGAAGTGTTTCGTTCGTTGGGAAGCGAGATTTTCTATGAAAATTCACTTTTATTTTGATCGCCACGTTTAAATAATATACACTACATAACTCCCATAATTAAGTTGTACCTAACGACATATTATATATTGAAATCCACCAAGCCGTTTAAGTACAGAGCATGTCCCAGAAAAAGACATACATACATTCACTCAAAATACATTATCCTCCACAGTCGGGTCAAAAATAGCAAAATTATATTTTAAATTATATTTTCACGTCCAAGTTTTTGATATTTTCATGGACAATTATATTTTTGGACTCATTGAAATATATTTAAATGTAATAAAACATTTTTTAAATTAAACTTGTCAAATAAATTTAAAATATCTTTGGATTAAATTAAAACAGGCATTCTTCAGTTATGCCAGTTGAAGGAACTTGGAATATTGAAACAAGATAGGAAAATATCATATTTGACCAAGGATATGCTTGCGTAATGTTAGTCTGAAAAACTACAAGTTCGAATCTACAATAAACCAATGACTAAGACTGAAGTTACCTACATAAAAATTCAATTTCATTAATTTACAAAAACTGAATATTTAGTTTCGTGATAGCCCAGAGCGCAACGAACCTGTCACAAATTTATAAGGCCATAGGACCATGGTTCGAATCCGGGCGTGTACCAATCAGTGTTTCTGACTTAAGTACATTAACTATCACTGACTCCGTGCCTCGGAGAGCACGTTAAGCAGTCGGTCCCGGATGCTGTCAATATATGGCGGTCGTTACAACCCCCAACCCGCAGTGGAGTAGCGTGGTGGATTTAAGCTCCAAACCCCCCCTCACCCTGGAGGAGGCCTAAGCCCCTGCAGTGGGGTAAAATGGGGTTATGATGATGATGATGAATATTTAGTTGGGGTGCATGAGTTTTCGGATCAATTATGTTCACAGTACATGTCATCGATTTTTACGGTTCTGAAATGCAATACGTATGCCCTATTGTGCAGGTCCGCCATACTTCTCACTGCAACGTTTCTATGAAATTAAGGGAGCTTTAGATCAGCACAGATTAGTACCAAATGTAGTACACGCTGCGTTGGAATCTTAAAAACGTACGCCAAATATTTTTAAAGTCGTTTGTGTTAAAAGTTACAATGGTTTTAATTGCCACATAAGATTCCTGGAAACTGGAACCGGAACCTTTCCCTGGAAAACATCGAAGTCTTTTTTTTTTGAAATAAAGCATGTAAATCGATCTAGTATTCTCTGACATCGGTACGTTTTTTAAAACTGTTACATATTCTAAAAGCGAAATAAATGATACAGCAGGGAGCTTTTGATACGCAAGATATAATTTTGTTATTTTATTTTTAGTTTATAAAGCACTACAACAACTTTAATCATAATATCCACTTCTAAACTTCCCTAATAAATATTTCCTGAAGGTGTAATTAATGATTCCACTAGTTAGAGAGTACAAGTAAATATTTTTATTGTTCCAGTAAAGAGGCGCGTGGCAAGTTCCTTCAGAACCATCATCAATCATAATTTATTACCTTATTGTTATCGTGGGTCGTGAATAATCGGTCATATCCGAAACACCTTCCTGAAGGTTGTGTTCACATTGGATAGAAAATTATTAACTCACTTTTCACTGGAAAATACATGGGATTTTATGTTCACACACTTAAATGCTATGGTGATAAATGAAAATCTGAAATTAGTACACGTATTGCGACATCTTTTTAGTACATTGAAACAGTTTCTAGTGCAGTAACTGAAAATCGAATTATAGAATTATAAGCTTTTATAGGGTTGGACGCACAGACTTGTTGGGTTGCTGGGATTGCCTTTGAAACTCACGATTTTCGCAAAGAACGTCGCTCATTTTTTAGAAGTTTTTGTTGTTTTATATTATAATCCCGTCTTGTATTCTCATAATAATCATGCGATTAGTAAGTAAAAATTTCCGGAAAATGTCTAAGTTGCTAAAAAATGGTAATTGGTAGGACGCAATAGTGAGTCGGAGATTTACGGAAGGTTTCAAAGTATATCTACTGTGGCGTTGAAAGCGTTTCTTGTGTAATGCAGTGTGAAGTCTGGCGATGATCTTGTTTTTCGTACACTCTTGCCAGAGTGGTGGTGGCTATGATGTCGAAGTGGATCCATTCTTACCAAAGGCGAATGCTCTTGCGATGCGACTCCATTCATTTCCGTTTGCGGCATTGCGAGAGCTTTCTACCATGGAGCTCTGCGTCACGTGGCTATCACATCCGTCCATCGGGTTAGTGAGCGACCTCGGGACCACTTTACCATGCATCTTTATCGAGTCCTCGTCTTTAACAATGTGTCCAAAAAACTTAAGGATTCACAATTGGACAATTCAGAAGAGTCTATTTTTAATATGGAGCTCGTTCAGAATGTAATAGTTAGTTCTTTGTGCTGCCCAAAGGATCCTGAGCACATCGTCAAGAGCACCATATTTCAAGGGCATCAATTTGGCGTCGGTTCTTAAGCTTTATAGTCCACGTTTCAGATCCGTCGAGAAATATCTGAAAGCGAACCTTGGTATTTTTATCTTTGTGACCTTTTCCAGAGCAGATTTAGAATACAGTTACTTTTACTTCTGTTTAGTTATTATTAAAATTTTCCAGTTACTGGAACGGCATTTTTATACTCAAACGCTTGTTAATATTAAGCATATTACATAAAAAAACATACAACAAAAATGTGCCTCTCCCAAAACACTAATATTGTAGACTCAATGACATACAAATCTAAAATATTAATGATAAATATTTAAGAGTTTTAGTTGTTACTTTCTTTATTAAAAAAAGTTAAACCAAAACTTATAAACTTCTGAAGCACTCTTTAAAAAAACTCCCGTCTTTGGCTCTATAATATTGTTTCTTTAGAATAGTAGAGTTATTAGGAAAGATTTCTGGTAACTTTATTGTTTATATTACGTTTTTATGTTATTGAATCTGCAATATCAGTCTCCAAACCTAAAAAGTATTTCATGTACAATACCTGTAATTGAACAGCTAAATACTTGCTAGCTAAATTTGTAATTCAAATATGCTAAGTACCATTACAGTAATGATTATGTCATTATTCACAGTATAGGCCATTATGTACACAGCGCAACTCCCATCCACGCCGGCGCGCGCCGCGAGCGCGTCCCCTTACAGTAATGCAAGCGAGGAAAATTGGATTTTTCTTTATTCTCGTTCGGGTAAGTTGATATTGTGTGAATTATGAAAATTGCTCCGCTAAATTGATGATTTATAACTTTCTGTGCGATTGGACGTGACGACGTGTTACACGCACGTGAAGGAACCTGTCTAAAAGGCCCTTTTAGTATATTAGTTATTTTCGGAGCAGCGGCAGCGTGGTCGAGCGTCGTATAGTGAAGTAGTAATTGCTTTGCTCGAGTTATTAAATTATAATATAAACACATTATTATCGTATTTCGGAGCTCTTTCTTATCTCTATAATTTTTCTTTTAATTTAAAATATCTGTCTAAAGACCCCACCCCCCATTCCGATGGAGAACCACCCCATAACAATGTTCTTTTATTTTCCTTGCTACAAAACTGAACGACGGTTAACATAAAATATCTTTCTCAGAAATTTCATCAGAATTAATGGTGAGATTACTGGAAACATGAAGAAATTACAAGAGTTGTTAATTGACTATGAAATCCAGAAAAAAAGTGTTCGTAAGCGTTTTCAATTGATTTTCAACGTATTTCCATGAAAAAGAACTACAAATTCTTATCGTAATCTAGCATCTATGGAAAAATTACACCAATAATAAAAAATGTTGTTGATATAATGAAAGATTTTTTTATGTTACAGTTCTACGTGTTAAAACAAACTGTAAAGTATGTATATCGTAAAGTATAAAGTATATCGATCCCAGTCTTATTTTTAAATTTTATGAACAAATCAATAATTTACGCATATATTTCAAATTATTTTTTAATTACTGCTACTTTCTTCCGAGACTGATCGATCCACCACGTAGCAGGATGCACCAGGAAATATGACCCTGCGGAAATCTTTGAGACCTCAAACAGATAATAAATAGTTTAACCGTTAAAGCTACTTTTACAAGTAGTTTTTTAGGGTTCTGTTGCCGAATGGCAAAAAGGAACTCTTATAATTTCGCCATGTCTGTCCGTCCGTCTGTCTGTGTGTGGTTTTTCTCGGAAACTACTTGCAATATATAGATGAAATTTGGAAGGTAGGTTTGGGATAGGTCGCCATACATGTAACTGAAGTACGAAAAAAAATCATCGTATATTAACGCGAGAGGTACCCAACGATAGGTCTTCAAAAATGATATCAAGGTTTCAAACATTTTTATTTATTATGACTTCACTCCTGAAGTCATAATTTTTGTTAGAGTCATGTGTCCCCTCCCCGCTCTACCAGCTAAACCGTTGTTTAGTTTCTGGATATGTGGAAAAAATTAATGACAGGAATATATATAATGTAGTTAAAAGGAAAACTATCACAGCTAACTAAACTGCATTATTTAACGAGTAATAGATTAACTTATAAAATGTACGTTTATAAGTAAAATTTTGTAAAAATTCCATAGATAATAACAGCGTTTAGCCAATAAGCGAAAACTAGATGCATTTTATCTTTGTGACGTTATTGTAAAAGATAATTTAAAAAAAACATTTTATGATGAAAACTACAATGTAATACTAGGTATTATAAATTTACGCTTTCCTTTGCAGAGCTTATTCTCTTCAAATTCTATACTAAAAATCAAAAGTTCACTGTAATAAAATAACTAATAAAAATTGTCTTTAACTCTCAGTGAAGTCACGTTATTACTTTTCGGATTAGCCAGAGAGGATCGAGCGCCTTCTAAATATCTAACGAAATAAAAATGAAATATATTTATACAATCATTCTTAAATTACATAATAATAACGTTTAATGGTTAAGTTCGTTAACGACGCGCTCGTTTTTTTATATTGTATGGTGGTACGAAACCCTTCGTGTGCGAGTCCGATTCGCACTTGGAAGGTTTTTTTATAATCAACACGAGAACATTTTTAATAATGCTATTTATGTTTTTTATTGTCACAACGCGGTATCTATATGAACATCCATGGCTATGCGTTGGATTACAACTTTAAACACTATTTTTCACTCTGTTAGTGACAATTAAAATCGTTACTTACTAAAAACAAATATTTTATGTTAATTTTCTTATGACAGTGATACTAATACGATACGTAGCTCGTGTTGCATTCCTCAGGATGGTTTTTGGGCTTTTCGATTTGCGAAAAAGCTTCATTCGTTTTTAACTTATTCCGTTTTTCACGATTACAATCATTACAAGAAAATATTGTCTATCGGCTTCACTAATAGGAACGAGTAATTCGAAACTTTTCTTTTAAGGAAAATGAGTGTAAAAAATATCGAATAATACTCGTCTTTTGCTTACCCTTTCAAATTCCAAGTACTTGTAAACAAATCTTTAAAAGGTTTTCCTGAAATATAATATCGGACAATTAATTGAGCCTTCCTTCAATTAATTTTCAAATGGTAACACTTATATAAATTAATTGAAATTGAAACAAGATACAGTTCGATCAATAGAGTAGAAATAACATTTACATATTTTACATGTCATTTTGTGTGAAAACATAAAACTGGTAGGTAGCTTTGCTTATAGAAAAAAACTTAAAAAACTAAATGTAACTAGTTTTTTTGTGAAAAAACAATGATTATTCTATGAGGGCATTAATTTTATGAAGGATGCTTATGTGAAAATATTATTTACATAATAGAGCAACCTGTAGTATTTAAGATTATTGATTTGTCAGTTTTAATGGTTGCAATTGTTTGAATAATATTAAAAGCAAACGACAAACTATACAATATCGCCGCGTTCGACGAGGAGGCTGGCTTTTTATTGTAACTCAGCTTTTCTGGGTATTTCTCTGAAATACGGATATTTAGCAATTTTGTAAAAACTTTCAGATAACAGACGATTTGTATACATTATGGATAATAAATGTATTTTCCAAAACTATTAAGCCATAGTGCACTCATTATGTTCATGTATTCGAGAAATATTTAGTAACGATTTACTTGTAAAGACACGTCAGAAACGACTAAAAACACGAATGTACCTATAAAACATCCTTAAGTTAAATACTAGGTGGTAGAATATCCATCTATCTATCAAAGAAAACTTTTTTATATGAACCTAAGGATTTGAAATAAAAATAAAAGGTTAAATAGTATAAATGGTGAAGACACATTAAAACTGGTAAGGACAAGAAAAGGATAATAAAACAAAAAGGACAGCACTTTTTAACTAAGTTTGTATAACACTTGCTGCGTCGATAAAACAACACACCTCCATTGACGGGCATTACTCCGAGCACAATGGAAGACTTTCGCGACTTTCGCGGGCGGAGGGACTCGTTAAAGTGAATGGGACATCTATACATAGACTATTTTCTTTCAAAAGACGGAAAAGACAAATTTCTGTCCTCAAACATGTACCTCCCTATATAACGTGCGCTTATTTAAAATTTGCTTGTTTGATCTTACTTATTTATTAGTACAGAGTATCAGGTATGAGAAAATGTAAATTTGATAGAGATTTTTATACGTGTTTTTCAATTGTCTGACTTTCTAAATAAAATAATATTGCTGCACCCACCGGAGACCATGAAAACGTATGATTTAATGGTATATATAATTTGTGAATTACGTGTTTTAAAACAATTATCTTGGAATTATTTAAAAAACAGTTATATACGCATCTTGTAATAAAGAAATAAAATTTCCAGTGCATATTTTTCAAATAATATCAATGCAACCCTTTTTTGTGTAGGTCGTAGAAATACCCTTCTACATCTATCTCTTCTTTTTAAATTATAATTATTATTATATCTGCGACATCCTACACAGCGCCATCTAATCCCAAACTAAGCAAAGTTTGTATTATGGGCACCGTACAACTGATGTAGGTACTTAAATAGCCTTTATAATATATACACATATAGATATTTCACACCTAGACAGAGAACAAATAAACATGTTCATGCACACAAATATTTGTTCCGGGCGGGAATCGAACCCGCGACCCTTGGCTCCGCTGCTAGGGTCTCTATTCACTCCGCCAATCAGTCAGGCAAATTGTTTACTGATTGACAATAACAAATCTTTAAATAAGATTCTGTCAGTATAGAAACACTAGTGAAGTACAATGTTATAAATACGGACATTATATAAAATTAGTATTAAAAGTATAACTGTTGATAAAGTATTCACAAGCCGACTGAGGATACTCCTGTTGGACAATCCAATATATTCTACAACAGTATATTTTACTTGAAATATGACAGAATAAACCTATACTATATAGTAGTATATTGCTAAAACTGGCATTTTATAAATTTGTGACTGTGTATATAAGAGTATATTGTAATGTACTATGTTGCATTGATAAATCGTCGTTCAGTACTCTAAGTACTATTATTTTCAGTGCTTGAGGAGGCTAGACGCGAAATATAAATAAATAAATATTACATCTTCCGTAATAAAGTGGAAGGCGGAGGATCGTGCCTTGGGAGAGGCCTATATCCTGCAGTGGAGAGACACAGGCTGATGATGATGATGTACTAAAACGCCAGTAACGTGCGGCATGCTTATTTTATCTGTTCACAGAGAGAATGAATGAACCGTTTGACACATTCTAAAGTAGACTGAATTTGTTATTTAACCTATTAGTTGGAATCACAAAATGTTTCAGTGTTTTTATGAATTCAACCCCTAAATAAATACTAATACATAAATGTTTCTACCTACCCGAGCGAAGCCGCTTATATTAAAACAAATAAAGGTGAATCATTTTTATCATAATCCTGTGGGAGATGACAATACGTTTCTTTTTTCGTTTGTCTACAAATTTCGTAGATATTTTACATATATGAAACGTCAAAATAAATTCAGAAGCCTCGGTGCCTTAGCATTGTAGACTTATTTATAAATCCACATTCTCGTGTCAGCGTCCTTATTTTATTTCTATGAATAACAATATTTCAAAGTACTGAGAACTCAATTACGTCGGGATTGCGGCGTGAGAGCCTCTTAAGGGCTATCTAATCCCAGCAGCTGGATTGTATCTTGATGTTTGTTCCTTATTTTCTTTCATTACACAGGCAAAGAAGAAAAAAACGTAGCTTAGGTGAAATCCACTGGAACTGCTTGATTCGACATATTATTTTAGTAGCCTTTCTAGCCACTTTTCTCTTCATTGCTGTTTTAATAGTTCTAATTTATCCCTTTCCTCATTTAAAAAAAAATGTTAAGTGCACATGTTTGTCCCAGAAACTACGGTAAAAAACGAGTGGTGATCAATTTAATTTTATGGAAGTTCTCTAAAATGAACTGAATATATATATAAAACACACTTGAGTACCGAAGTGTCAGATTCGATTTGAGTCGAAGGTAACTTCGCAGTAAAGATCAAGTACAGAAAAGGAAAAAAAAACTAATTGTGTTAGAGTGGAGTGCAAATTTTATGAAGAATTGTGATTTCATTAGGTCATCGTTTTATATTAGAATGATTAAAAAACTTAAAAGAAAACTACGAAGAGTTAACAGAAACGGACTAGTCGAAAATTTTAGGGATTTTATTATTTGGGGAACCCTTTAAAGAAACTTATGTGTATCGAAAATCAAGAACATAGAAGTATTATTTACACATAATTTATATATCAACTTATTCCCGAGGGTAAGCCTAAGTCCCTGCAGTGCGGCATTAATGAGCTGATGGATGGATGAATAGAAACTTATTCTACCTTAATATAAAAAAGTAATTATTGTATTGGACTGTTGAAACTATCAAAATCGGTAAAGCTGTTTCCAAGGAATCGGTGAAATAAAAATAAACATATGCGTCGAATATAGAACCTCCTCGTTTTTTAAAAATCACTTGAATTTTTTGATTTGGCAGCTGTTAACGGATGGCAAATAAATAGTTATGGACATCAAATACATGCCACTTCCATAGCCTAGTAAGTAGCTAGTGGCTACATTTCCGGCATGTTAGGGCTGGCAAAAAATCCTCTATGAATTTTTTCTTAATTTTTTCACATTTTCATTTGGCCGTTTACTTTAGAATTTTTTTTCTAATATTGACCTGTAAAAAGAATTAGTAACAAAATGATCTACTTCATAAATAGATTCCTTATAAGTAGTACGCCCTTCTCCTTCAAACCTGTATAAATATTGCCAGTAAAAATTAATATATTGTTTTGGAAGTTTTGGAAGTTTTGGAGAGGTATTGCAGAGGTTACCTAGAAGGTATTTATATGTTCCTTTGTTTGCCCATCGCTCTAAAGCAATAAAATTTTACGTGGTGCGTCTCAACGAGCAAGCATTAAATAAGATTGGTGAGGTTTAACGAGAGGTCAATTTGACTCAAATCGTAACGTTTTACGACAGCTGCAGGTTTCGTTACAAGGCGATCAAACTCCACCCGTCCTATGTAACAGGGTTGATGTAAACCCTCACCCAATATTTGTAACCCAACTAAACAAATAAAGAACTTATCAATTCATTCATTCTCGTTACGTCGCATCCGAACGCATACTTCACTCCCGCGGTGATTGGCAATAGTGTTTTCATATGAAATTTGTTCCATGTTACTTCTATTAGGGCACACTCCAAAAACTGTCATAGCTCCATGGAATACATCTTAGTGTTTCCTAGTCAAAGATTTCCACAAAATAAAAATTAAGAAAGAAGCTAAGGGTGTGAGATACAATAACGACAGTAGAACTGAAGAAGTAAACTGAAAGTGAAAATGGAAGGCCTGCAGCATCAGTTATCAAAAACGTAGACATCTAACTACGTTCATGAATAATTAAAGTAATATAAACAGATGTTGACCTAACAACACAGACAATCTGTTTAAGGCTTTGTCTGTACAAATATACATCACAACGTATATATCGGTTGTCATCATAGCTAAGTACGGGCCTTTCATATAAACAAATAAAGAAAGGCTATGAAAAAGACTGAGGATTACGAAGCAATGTGACGATTCGTCACAATTTTTTCGGATGCTTATGCCACATCCAGGTTATAATAAATATATCAATATTTGTCAGGTGTTTTTATCTATTTATTTATTTATTTATTTATTTATTAGGAGAAAAAACAGTTACAGGTGTGGTTTAAAATATGCTACAGTACAATATAAGAAATAAAAATGTTACAACCATAACCTAATAAATTTCTCACTGGAAAATTTAATTTAGAATTAAAAACAACAATTTTACTTACATATTACATAAAAACAATTGATAATTCGTACGACTACTATCATCCCTCGAATACTAGTCACATGTTGGCGAAATTTCACGAGAACTGTAAAAGAAAAGACTTTAGCATTTTCATCTACTTATAACCGTGAGCACATTTAATTAGGGCCCAAAACTCATCATCATCATCATCAGCCCATTTTTACCCCACTGCAAGGGCTTAGGCCTCCCCCAGGGTGAGGAGGGGGGCTTGGAGCTTAAATCCACCACGCTGCTCCACTGCGGGTTGGGAACTGTAACGACCGCCATCTATTGACAGCGTCCGGGACCGACTGCTTAACGTGCCCTCCGAAGCACGGTGTCAGTGATATTATGTACTTAAGTTAGAAAAACTCATTGGTACACGCCCGGATTCGAACCATGGCCCTATGGAGCCTTATAAATTTGAGACAGGTTCGTTGCGCTTTGGGCTATCACGACACCAAACTCCAAACCAAACCAAACAAACCAAAATTCAGTTACTGAATTATGTCTGATCCCAATACTGGTATAGCTCTGTGCAATCAGATTTAATTTACAGGCAGGCGCGTGTATTTTAGAATAAAATAGCGAGTTTGTTTTATTAGTTTACGTAAATAAACAGCTCAAATAAGCGGTAGGCTAAGTACACAATTCCCCAGATTATCTTTGAACTCATCGATGTTCGGTCGAACGGACTCAACAGTTATCCCAGTGTGCGACTACTGCGACTAGCTACTAATTCGTTCTTAGGGTTGTACAATACACTTTTGTTTTAATTAGCCATTTTATTTAAGAATGTGATTGTCTTGAATTTTCTGAATTGATATGTTAATAAAAATAGGTACTTTGCACAGAGCAAAAATAATATATCTATCGAATTGCAAAAATTATAACAAATAGTAATGTCGAGTGGCTACTTGATTTATTTATTAGCAATTAAAATAATGTTCGAAGAATTCAGCTGCGCTGCGTTGCTTTCGGGAAACTCCGTCGTCTATTCTTGTCGCCACTAGCACAGTGTCTGAAAACCAAGGTCTTCAAACAATGTGTCTTGCCTACGATGACATACGGTGCCGAAACATGGACTCTCACGGTAGGATTGGTCCACAAATTTAAAGTCGCTCAGTGCGGTATGGAACGGGCTATGCTCGGTATTTCCTTGATGGACAAAATCAGAAATACTGAAATCCGTCGAAGAACTAAAGTTGTCGACATAGCCGAAGTGATTAGCAAGCTGAAGTGGCAATGGGCCGGTCACATTTGCCGTAGAACCGACAACCGATGGGGTAGACGAATTCTCGAGTGGAGACCACGTATTGGTAAGCGAAGTGTTGGACGCCCCCCGGCCAGGTGGATTGATGACCTAAATCACCATACCGGGGGTATATGCGGAAGGCGTAGGACCGTGTGTGGTGGCGAGCCTTGGGAGAGGCCTATACCCTGCAGTGGAGAGACACGGGCTGATGATGATGATGAAAATTATGTTAAAATTAAATAAAAACCTTTTGGCAGCTTACGTCGTTTTATTTAAGTACTCTTGTCTCACATACATCCGAGTACAAATCATATTTACGTGTGACACACTTTCCGGCCCGCAGTACGCCTAAAAGGTTTCACATTAACACGGCAACATCAACCCCAACTCTCGATATCAATTAAGGTGAAATGTAGTTTATATCAGATGTAGCAACCCTGCAGCGGCACGCACGGCCCGTACCGACGGAAGGAAGACTTATGACAACCCTTGTCAAGTTTAGTGGGGCGATGTCACTCCTCAGTCCCCTCTTGCCCCTCTTGCTACCAACTTCACCCCTCGGGCTACTTCACCCCCGCGACGCCAGCCGTCCTGTTGGGACACGGAAAACGTTTTACTTGAGCTAGCATTTTATTGGTTTCAATTCTACCGTCGCCTTGTCACGAACGAATGGCCCGGTGTTTTGGGCGTGTATTAGTAACCGTCTGACGGATCCCCGCGTAAGTGCTGTGACGTGACGTTGTAACTTGAATCCTCGTTTTGCGCGATTTCTCGCGACACGGACTAAAAATATATTTTCTTCAGCCCTGATAAAGCAGTTACCTGTATTTTTATTGTACAAATTATCTTACAGATGCAAATGATTAATTTTAAAAATGTTAAAAAATATTAATTTTGACACTATTTATGACGCTATAGTAAAATCACATTAGCGCATATTTATTACATCCATAACCACTTTTTTTTCATCACGATTGAAGTTTATTACTTCTGTATATTCATCTTACCCGTCTTCTTTACGTTTTTTCCCGTCCGTCTCTTGCAGTTTCAAAACTAAAACCCGCGATGAATCACTACATATAATTTTTAGCATTTACCATTTATCAATTTTGTGTATACCTATGACCAGAGCTCTTTTCAACGGTACCCTAAACTTATTTTTCTGTCCGCTATCTCCAAGATTATTTGTGGTCTAAAATAGAGCACAAAAACAATTTGTAAGACAATACAAATTTTTTATAACAACCAATATATACTCATACAAAATGATTTTTGTTTTGTTTATAATCAGTTTTATTCCAAAAAACAACTTTAATTTATTAATACTACTTAATGAAAAAAATACTTATTTTCTTATATTTACATTAATAACTTACATAATCGTGTACTAGACCCTCCGCGAGGCCGTTTTCTTGGTTCCGTAGCCTAATGGCAAAAAAGGAACCTTTATAGTTTCACCATGTCCGTCCGTTTGTCTGTCTGCCTGTCTGCCTGTGTTTTTTCTCGGAAACAATTGGCAAGATATAGATGAAATTTAGAAGGTAGGTGTAATCTATGAACCGCTACACAACGACGTAGTGAAATTAAGAATTTTTTTTTTGGTATAGGTCGCTATACATGTAACTGAAGTACAAAAAAAAATCATCGTATATTAACGGAGAGACACCAAACGATAGGTCTTAAAAAATGACGTCAACAGTTGTTGAGATATGCAATCCTAAAGTCCTAATTTTTCTTAGAGACATGTGTCCTCCCCTCTACCAGCTAAACCGTTGTTTCTGGATATGTGGAAAAAATTTATGACAGGAGTATATATAACGTAGTTAAAAGGAAAACTATAACAGCTAACTAGGCTGTATTATATAACGAGCAATAGATTAACTTATTAAATGTTCTTTTATAAGTAAAAATTTTGTAAAAAATCCATAGAAAATGACAGATAGCGTTTAGCCAATAAGCGAAAACTAGATGCATTTTATCTTTGTGATGTTATGTAAAATATAATTTAAAAAAAAAAAAACATTTTATGATGAAAAGTACATTGTATTCCTAGATACTATAAATTTACGCTTTCATTTGCAGGGTTTATTCTCTTCACAATCGATAGTAAAATTCAAAGGTTCACTGTAATAAAATAAGTAATAAAAATTGTCTCTAGTTATCAGTGCACTCATGGTATTACTTTTCGGATTAGCCAGAGAGGATCGAGCACCTTCCAAATAACTAACGAAATACGAATGAAATATATTTATACAGTAATTCTTAAATTACATAATAATAGCGATTAATGGTTATGTTCGGTTAACGTCGCACTCGTTTTTTTTTTATATTGTACGGTGGTACGGAACCCTTCGTGTGCGAGTCCGATTCGCACTTGGCCAGTTTTTTCTAATGTATCGTGTCGCGCCCAATGACATACTCGTGATACGGTAGGTTTGAAAAGCTTTCTATTACAAAACTTAACATTCTCACAAATACCGTTAAAAGTAAAAAATAAACGGTAGTCGTAGGCCTCTAACCAACAAACATAATATGTACATATAAGGTGTACTAAAAGAACCTATGACCAAAACAAAGAATTTAAAATTTCGAGTTTCAATTCGTGTAGTAAGTAAGAGTCAGAGTGCTGAAAATGATGGCATTACAAGGTTTTATTTTTTTACGACAGACTTTAGCGTTATTTCTTAAATCTTCCTAAATAGAGGGAAAGACACATTTGATAATGGGAGAGCTTTCCGGATATGCCATATTATGTTTTTAAGCGCGACACTTTAGAAAAACAGCCTCAGTCGACGCTCCGTGTCACACACCAGCACTGATCTATACTAATATTATAAAGCTGAAGAGTTTGTTTGTTTGTTTGTTTGTTTGTTTGTTTGTTTGTTTGTTTGTTTGAACGCGCAAATCTCAGGAACTACTGGTTCGAATTGAAAAATTCTTTTTGTGTTGCATAGTTTATTTATTGAGGAAGGCTATAGGCTATATGTATAAAATAATACTATCTGTCTGTCTGTCGATTCGAGCAAATCTCCAAAACAGCTATACTGATTTTGATGAAACTTCACAGATATGGAAAGAAAGTGGTCAAAAGTGACATACACTACTTTTTGTATGTCTATTCGAGCTAATCTCCAAAACGGCTTAACCGATTTTAATGAAATTTCACGGGTATGAAAAGGCGGTGTTTAAGAGTGGCATACGCTACTTTTTGTTCGTCTGTCTGTCTGTACGTCTATGTGTCTATTCGAACTGATCTCCAAAACGGCTGAACAGATTTTAATGAAACTTTGCAGACGTGAAAGAAGGTTGTCAAGAGTGACATCAGCTATTTTTTGTGGCTGTCTGTCGTTTGTCCTCACTGATCTATGGGCGTAGATAAAGCCGAAACTACTACTAAGTCTAGGAAGCCAAAATTTGAAACAGTGGTTTATTTCATAAAGTGAGTATTAATTTTAAAGAAAGGAATATTTGGAAATTTCAAAAAGGAGGGAGGGATGGAGGGGCTTTGTATGAGAGTCTTTGTTCTTTAAAGTAAGAAACATAAAAATTTTAACATAAATAAATAATGACGTGTTTCAGGGTTTTTGGATTTCCACATTTTAAGGGTGGGAAATGGGAGGTGAAAAGTATGGGAGTACCGGTTTTCTTAAAGGAGTGGAGAGAATGAAGATTAAAAGTTTGAATGGGTGTACCCAATTTTAGTTTCAGCAAAAAGTACGTATAAACTATTTCGAATGTTAATACTACCTAAAACAGGAATGTGTAGTCTACGCAAGCGAAGCTGCGGGCGGTCGCTAGTTTTATATAAAATTACGTGTTGTGTTATATTTTATAAAATACTATTGACCGTTCACGGCTTCGCTCGCATGAATTACCGTTGTGGATTAACATTTATTAAAGGGGGTATTTCAACAAAAACACTGATACATCACGTGTTTAGTTAATGCCTCAAAGTTCAAATACTGATTTACATGCATTAACCCCCATCCTATTTAACCCCCTTAAGGGAAGAATTACGAAAAAACCTTTCATAATAGGTTGGTAGATGCTTACGACACAAAAGAAATTCAGTCGTGGGATTCGCTTTAGCGGTTTTGACTCGGCGTTGATTATGACTGATTAGTAATTCAATTATTTATTATTTATGCGCTAGCGCTTATCTCATTCTAATCTAAATCTAGTCTAAACTGTACATTTGAGTTCTAGTCAGAACTGCGTACAGGATCGCACGACAGTGTGAAGTTAGCGACGGTCAAGTTAGTCCGGACCAGAGACCGCGATATATTATAACATAGTGGACTCACACGAACTTTGTTCACAAAGCACTTCAGAAAGTGAAACAGAACTTAAAAATATTATGTGTTGCTATTGGAAGTCTTCTAGGGATCGTGAAATCTATTCGATTGAACTATACAAATAAAACTGAAAATAGCAACAACAGTAAATCTTAAACTGAATGTTTTGTTATTTTTCTAAGCAAATCACTATTAACTAACCTTCAAATGAAATAACAAAAAAATTACCCCGTATGTTATTTTTCAAGGGTTTTTATTGTTAACACGCCGTTTATTTATTATATTTACTTAATTTAATTTTTATTTTTCAATGGTTAGGAGTGATAAAAAGCCAGTTTTAAACAAACATAGCTACCGCAGCCAAAGTTTTTTGTGCTGTGAGGTGATACCCATGCGATGTAAAAAATCACATCAAAATCGGCTTCGATGTTTTATCCTATAACCGTAAAACATGTAGAAGTAATCAAGAACCTGCATTGAAGTAATACCTATATAATACGAAAAACTGCAGTAAAAGAGAATCAGTTGTTTTAGAGAAACACATCAACTGCAGCGACCCTTGGTGGGCCATAACCTTAAAACATATCTAACAACTTGCACTAAAAAGACACCTTTGTTCACCAAAACATCTTCTTCAGCGCCCCCTAATCTATAACCATAAAACATTTCTATGAAATTGCTTTGGAGTAATACCTATGTAATGCAAAAAACTGCATCAAAGTCCTACCCGTTTTAGAGAAACACTTCTACTGCAGCGTCCCTTGGTAGTTTAAAACCTTTAACCCCGTAAAACATATCTAATAATCTGCTCTGAATTTCTACCGTGACACAAAAACACGTATTTGGCTCTGCTATTTTAGCGAAATATATGTACAGTAGCACCTCCTGGTGGTTCACATAAAACATGTCTAAAAATCTGCTTTGAAGGAATACGTATGTAATGTAAAAAACAGCATCGAAATCAGTCCAATATTTATTGATAAACATTATGACTAGTATCTATACACACGAACAAACACAAACACAATTTCCGAAAATAGATGGCGCTAATGTAGAGTTAATGAAGTTTCTGCCATTGCGAAGGGTTGGAGTACAAGTGATTGAAAAACCTTGAAACATTTTGTGTCAGCCTCCTGCTTTCAATTAGTTTGGTGTTTTTTCATTACCCAGGTACGAGTATGTAGTGGTGATTGCTCTGAGTCTTCGTTCCGGTTACGACTGAGATAGTTTGCGTTTCTCCTAAAAGTTCTCTCTCCGAATTTTAAAGTGTGTATGACAAATAGGACGACATACCTATTTCATTTGTAAGAGGAGTCAGGGGTCAAGAGGAGAGAGGAGGAAGAGGAGAATTATACTAATATTCACTAGCTTCGGCCTCACTCCATCAATCAAAAGTCATAACTCCAGTACAATGTGTTTATTGTTGAGTGTAATCTCTATTCCCTATAGTTTAGTTTTTTATAGAAATAATAATTTATGAAGGGAAACTAATTAGTGAGAGAATTTTTATGATATCTACAAAAATATAAGAGATACAATTTTTTTTACTGAATTTCGCTACAACGTCATTCGGTTGAATTGCTAATGGACAAACGTGGGTCATTTCTACGTAGCACGCATCGAATGACGTTCCCGACCGAGTGGTAAATACACAAACTTTGATTCGTTATACCTCCGGTAATAATCGATATTTTTTCAAAATTCAAAAAGCTTGATAATCAGTTCGTTACACTCTAACGTGTGACTAATTAATACATAATTTTGTTGAAGAAGACGCGCTCATTCTATAAGCTCTTAGAATCGAATCGAGAATAATTATATGCAACGATACAAATGAAAATAAAATCTAAAAATATGTATTTCCCATCTATAAATATCACTCTCCTTTTTAAAAAAATGTTTTTTGTTATACGCATACGTATTTAGATTTTCTTTAAAGATCTAACGTTTGCTCTGAAAGGCTCATCCCGGTCGAACGAGCTTGATCCGTCCTATAGTCCCAGTTAAATCCCTTAGCTTTTCTCTTAAAGTTAATGCTATATTTATGTTTTTTTTTTCTTTTTTTTTGGTTAAGTCACTTTTATTTTTATTACAAGTATATAGTTACAGTTGATCTTTTAAGCCGATTTTTCTAATACCGATTTTATCTCAATACCTGCAACTCAAATAGTTTGTATTAATAACAACATAATGGATAGTATGTTATAGATACCTTACGATTCAATCGATTTTTTTTAGATCGACGAGTGTAATCAACTGCGATCAACAAAACTCGCGCAATGGGCATTCACCAAAGACTTTGATATTACATTTAAATACTTTATATAGACAATCTGAAGTATCTAAGTAATTTCTTTTTAATGTTAGGTATAGATTTTCAAGGAATAATCTGTAGTTAAAAAGTGAAAGCTGGTCACGTCACAACTACTAACTATAGCTACCATGTCCTACTTATTGCACATATTTGTACCTATTGCCATTGCTGCACGTATTAGTGACGTCACATTAACATTTCACGTTTTATTTTTATATTTCCTTTTGCAGGGCTCCAAAAAATATACGATTTTTTCAGTTGAATCATCATCATCATCATCAGCCTATTTTTCATCATCATCAGCCTCCCCCAGGGTGAGGAGGAGGGCTAGGAGCTTAAGTCCACCACGCTGCTCCACTGCGGGTTGGGAACTGTAACGACCGCCATCTATTGACAGCTTCCGGGACCGACTGCTTAACGTGCCCTCCGAAGCACGGTGTCAGTGATATTGTGCACTTAAGTCAGAAAACACATTGGTACACGCCCGGATTCGAACCATGGCCCTGTGGGGCCTTATAAATTTGAGACAGGTTCGTTGCGCTCTGGGCTATCACGACACTATCAAGGAATAATCAGTAGTTAAAAAGTGATACCTGATCACATCACAACTACTAACTATAGCTACGATGCCCTACTTATTGCAAATATTTGTACCTACTGCCGTCACTGCATGTATTAGTGACGTCACATTAACATTTCACGTTTTATTTTTGTATTTCTCTTTGTAAAGCTCCAAAAAATATATGATATTTTCAGTTGAATAAGGACACCTATTTCTATAAATACAATTTTTTTTTGGGCCATATTACAAAATTTTGAACAATGCTCATTGTGATAAGAACTTGTTCGATTTTTGTTCATAATTTTTCGATCGACACTTTCAATCAATAATCAAAAATCACTTTCAGTTGGTCTACAAAATCGAAATAAAGCAACGCGGATTGCTGACACCTAAGACCTGTTACGAGTAGCAGTATATTTTTTTTGTATCGTTTGGAGACAAAACAATGGACATAAAACACATTGCATTTTTGTTCATCTTACAACGGCAACTAACTTAATGTACCCAATACCAAGTCCACTATGAAAAAAATTGCTGGTAATAACTGTGAGAAATGAAAAAAAGAAACTAAATAAAATTCACATACTATTAGATTTACTGCCAACTTTGGTATGGGTATACATTTTATTCTTATAACTGAAATTTCACTTCGTTATTACCCTCAAATCTAATTAACTGACATCCCACTGTCAAGTCTGCCACTTTTTACATTAGCGTATTCCGTAAAATTTCGCTCAATGTGAAATTACCGTCGCTAGTTTTCACTGAATTTTCTGGAATAAAAGAAACGGTGAGGACATGTCGATAATGAATGTCTGAATGTGTATGTACAAGTAACAAACAACACTAAATACAGGGTAAGTCAAAATGTTACGCAGGTTTTCAAAAATTTATTATGTGAAATATAATGAACATATAATATTGTGAGATATACTGTGTGAAAGGTAAACTCTCAAAGTTTACTTTAGCGTAGTTTTTTTAAATAAACACATCACAGGTGTTCTATGTGAGCGCCTTTTGTTACACGACAGACATCAAGTTGATATTCAATATCGCGGTCGATATCACCAATGGCTTCTGTGATGCGAGCACGCAGTTCATCCAGTGTTGTTGGAAGTGGTGGTACGTAAACACGATCTTTTACAAAACCCCACATGAAGAAATCACACGGGGTTAGATCGTGTGAACGAGGGACTAGTCGACGGACGGCCAGTTGATTTTCGTTTACAGATGCAGCCTGCATCCCTAAATTGTGTGTACCACTTACGACTGGACCTCCCATCTGGCGGGTCTCTCTGATATTTGGTACGAAAATGTCGTTGAACACTAATCACGAAATTGTTAACATGGTAATCGAGCACACAGAACGAATTCTGCTCGCCAGTCAGCGCCATTTTCTTTAACTGCTCTCCTGCTGACATCTTGCGGGCGAACGCGGAATCAATTTCAGGAAACGAAACTTTGAGAGTTTACTTTTCACACAGTGTATCTCACAATATTATATGTTCATTATATTTTACATAATAAATTTTTGAAAACCTGCATAACATTCTAAATTACCCTGTACATCTTAGATCCTATATAATAATAATAATAATAACACACACAATCGCAACAACGTCTAGGTCCCAAACTAAGCATTAGCTTGTATTTTGGGTACCAAGCGAAGAAACCACATACATATAACAACCAAGACCCGGTGCCAGTATTGATATTCATCATATAAATACTGACCCGACCTGGGATTCGAACCCGGGATCTCCAGCTTTGCAGGCAGGGTCACTGCCCACTAGGCTAAGCGGTCGTCAATCTTCTGTATTTCGTCTGGAACCCATCCATCCTGATACCCACCACATCATCACAGTGACAACTTTACCGTAACTTACTGAAGTTCAAAGTTTTCTTTCACCGTTTCGATTAAGCGAAGTTTTGTACTGCTATTAATTTTTTATACCTATCTCAATCATATAGATGTTTCGTGAAGCTTTGTTCACGAAAAACTTATACGTAATAAAGAATTCACAGAATGTATGAATTAAATATTTGGTTAACATATTTATGTTAGGAACGAACTACCGTCACAGCTTCTCATCTGCACTTCTGTCAGTTTGCATGCTCTGGATGCAAGTCACTTAGCATGCAAGCTTTGTAAGGAATGAACCTAGATATATAACGCTGCGGTGTCACGCGTCCCTGCATGCACGTGCTCTCTGAAATCCGAACGCTCTACTGAACTAGCAGCTCTAAGAAACATGCACTTTAAAAATAATGGAGAAGATATTTTAACCTAGTTGCAACCATACATATAAATAGTATTTGAGTCAGGCGTGACAACTTGGGGTTTCGCGTTTCAAATATTATATTAAGAGCCAGATTAAACAAGTTTATATTCGAAAGCAACCATGAATATAATTATTTAAAAAAAAAATGTCAAATTGAGAACAGTTTCTAATGACTTGTGAATTCAAAAAGAAGATTAATAAAAAAATATTTCTTTAAATATCACTCAGTATTAAAATTTAGCGCCATAAAGTTCTCATACCGTGGAGATGTCCGGGCAACTGGTAATTGTGTCGGTCGGCAGTCGCCGGCGGAATACTCCTCCTAGCAAGATCCGCAATCACCTTTATCTCGTGCGTAATTTTTATGTTTGACTTCCGTTATATTCATAATTATTTCGGGATAAATATTTTAATGCGAAAATAAAATGTTACCTAAATGCCTAGAAACAATTTGAAAAGTGATTAAATTAATTTCGCTTCCCTGTATAATAAGAGTGGTGGAAGCTAGCCTTCATCATATGACTAAGGTATTTTTTGTAATGCAAATAATGTGGTAAGACTATAACAAAATATTTAGTCAAGATTTCATATTTATAATTGAATATATATTCAAATTGACTATTTTCTGTATATAAAGAGAAATATAATGTACAGAAAGTAGTCAAATTTGATATAACCTATTACATTTTACGAGATTTTAATTCTAACATATTTTTTCTATTAGGTAGTACCTATGTGTAAACTTACTGAGAAATTAAAAATAAATGTTTAATAATTGTTACTTTATTATTTTATTGAAAATTCATAAATATTATCGCTCTATGGATCGATTTGTATGAAACAGCCGCATCCATTTTAAAACAATTTATTTCCTTGGTTGCGTACAGAAATGGAACCTGAACACGTAACGTCAGTTTCGGCTGAAAAAGACTTTCCTAGCGAAATGGCCCCTTTGTGACTGCTTCGCGTTCACTTGAATTATTAATGGCAAATTAGGGAAGAAATCTGTGTTGGTATTCAGATCTTAAACTCCCGTAAAAAAACAATCAAGTTCCAGTTAGATTCACACGTCGAGAGTTCCATATCCCCTATATGTGACCCTAAACTGTACCTATACAATCCCGAAACGTTAATTTATACCCAGTTTAATTATAACAAGTTATATACGTACCTACGAGTAGCTTGCGATTTTGATACTTGGGTTGAAAAAAGGATAAAACATATTTGACACTAAGTATTCTACTAAACATCTTAAAAGTATGACCACTTCTTAAAGTTTTTTATTTAACACATACATACATACATAATAGGGTGACAGTCCTTAATTAATTATTACATTATTTAATTACGTACTCTTACGTCTATGAAATTGTGATAGCCAAGTGGTATCGAGCCCGTTTCTTGTTTAGAAGGCGGTAGTTCAAATCCCAGGGCATGTACCAATAAGTTTTTCTAACTTATGTACATAAATGTCACTGACTCTGTGGCTCGGAGAGCACGTTGTTAAGCCTTCGGTCCCGGTTGCCGTCTATAGATGGCAGTCGTTAAAATCCACCGACCCGTGTTGCAGCTGCGTGGTAGATTAACTGCAAGCCACTTCATCCCGAAGGGAAGCCGAAGTCATTGCAGTGGGGCATTAATGGGCTGATGGTATGGTATGGTACCTACAGCTACGATAACTCTGTGTTTTATATATTACATTCACGATTTTTCAAAAATGTTTAACTAACTTATTTTACCTCATTTATATATCTCAGATACCTTGATGATAACATATTGGAGAATATAAATACACAACAATATATTGGCAAAGGCCTAGTGATTCACTTGAGCGGAACAAATGAGTGAATTGGTCATTAATCTTTCGGAGACAGGGCGACTCGAATGAGGCGGTGCTCATACTAGCTTTTTTCACTCGTGAGTTAAGTTCATCCAAAATAACTGAGGCATACGATAAAAAAAAGTTTAAATTATTTAACAGCGACGTATTTGTTCTAGCGTATTTACTATATATTTCATTTTAGTTCAGCTCCGCCGACATCGTCAATTCTTTGACGATGGATTTAACTGCCTGGTATCCTGGTAAAACAAAATAGTAAAACTTTAACATTTCAAAAAATTAAAAGAAAATAGATTTTGGTCTCCTATATATTCATATATTGGCCGATTAGCCGAGTAGTTACTGCAGAACCAGAGGTCGTGGGTTAGATTCCCGCTCGAGACAAGTATTTGTTTACATGAACATGTCTATTTATTCCGCGTCTGGATGTAAAATATTTATATATGTATATAATATAAAGAATATTTGAGTATGTATATTAGTTGTCTATTAACCCATAACACAAGCATAATACTTGCTTACTCTGGGACTAGATGGCACTGTGTGGAATGTCCCATGTTTTATCATTGTGTATTGGGGAATCGCTGTTTTCAGTTAAAACAATTTTTACTTTATTTTTAAATGTATATTGATAAACGTAGATTTATATCTAATAAAAATATTGTTAATAACAACAAAATTATACCTTCTATTACTAGATATATTTAAGAGTTCACAATTCTTAGGTATAGACGAATTTGCATCGAAAACTATTTCAGGCTTTCACGGAAATCGATGTCACGGAAACTTCCCACGCTGAATGATTGAATACGGCTCTAAAACCACTATCATTTTATCGACAGGTCGCGATATTCGACTGGAGGTAATTTTATTTGTCGTTTCTTTCGCAAATCGCAAAAATCATCTTTGAGTTTTATTTAACCTGATGAATGAGTATTGGCAGACATGGCGCAAAATGAAAATGATAGATGTTAGATTTTCCGAAGCTGAAAACGTTGGTAGGTAAAGTATCTTGCTAAATTATTTTCGTTATGTTTAGGAACGCCATACGTACCGACAGTAATCTATAAATATTTAGATCATTGAATGACATATCTATATAGACACAGAGAAATGTTACATCCAAGATATGTATGCGTTATATACCATATGGACCGTTCCTGTTGCGGATGGAATCTTCACTCACAGCTTTCGCCGTTTTAAATTTTTTCATCTTTGGGGAATGTGCAAAATGTGGCAAAAACATTTGTAATAAAAAGCGTCTCAAATAGAAAAATTTATAAGATTTTGCTTGTTTCCACATTTCCAAGGAACATTGGAAATACACAATTTAAATTGTTATAGACGTAATTTCGCGTATTTTATTCAAGTTTTAATATATAATTATATATATTTCGCC
The DNA here is from genome assembly GCA_949709985.1 of Luffia ferchaultella. Classification (NCBI taxonomy): domain Eukaryota; kingdom Metazoa; phylum Arthropoda; class Insecta; order Lepidoptera; family Psychidae; genus Luffia; species Luffia ferchaultella. The sequence goes on along the minus strand of OX453253.1, from coordinate 15,084,311 downwards.
ATTTAATATCTTTTCATCATTTTTTTAAATAGTTATATATTATTTTCCTTTTATTGAACTGTTCATTAACTTTATTTTAATATAAGACAGACTATGACAAGTTATATCGATTATATCGATATCGATTAAAATACATTTTCGCCTATTAAAATCATCACTAATGCGTTTGAGGTGAATCTCGTGAAAAAAAAAATTTGGTGATTTAAAAAAAAACTACTATGTCCAAGTTTACAGCGGATATAGTGAAGGCAATAAATGACTAATTTCGAGGAGCTATTTCCATAATTACACAATACGGAGTGAACGGAGCGAGACAAGAAAAATCCAATTTCCTAGTCAACATTACCCTACAGCCCTGCAGGCGCGACGACCGGAAACAAGAACGATATCGCTGGATAGGTAAGTGGAATTTGAAGGAAAAAAGAAATGCAAAATATTTTTGTACGTAATGAATTGAAATGCTGTGCGTAATGAATTTTTTTTACACAGAATCAGAAAAGAAGATTCAAATGAAGTAAAACATAATATTAAAACTAAATGCCGACTAGTTCTTGGAGTGGTCCAAAATGTATCTATACATATAAATAAAAGTGTCTGTCTGTGGTCACGAAATAGACTTTTCTTATAATCATATGTTTATTTGTATGCAATGAAAACCGAAACACGAGTTTTTAATTTTTTTGTCTGTCTGTTTGTCTTTTTATTAGGGTTGATCACCGAAACGCTTGACTTTATAGCTACATTTTCTTCGATGACACTGAAAAGCATGTCAATAAAAAAAATCTAAGAATTACTACTAAATTTTTTTTCCTATACTTGAACTACGAGACTTTTTTTATGTCAAGATCATAGGCAGGCTCCTTTAACTTGTCAAAATACATGCAAACAAAATCGAACTCCATATCCAAGCGTGAAAGTTGATAATACTTCATGGATTTGTAAGCGAGAGCGGGTCGCAGCGCGCTCTGTAGCTTTAAGCGCAATACTGACGCCTGTTCTAGGTAATCGTGAATGGTACCCACCCGCCCTATAAGTTCTTTTACATAAAATCAGTAGTGACTATATGTAATAACTTCAATTATATACTGTTTCAAAACCATATAATTAAAAAGACACAACCGTTATACCCTAATGCAAGTTACTTTAGTCCATAGTATGAAATATGTTTTTGTTTTTTGGTTATCTAAATGATCAGTAGGGTCATCTAGTGTGCTTTGTTATGACTTAATAGGTATAAAAACACTATTAAAATATTAGATAAAATGAATAACCCTACGCAGATTCAAAAATCAAAATTCAATTAATATATTGTTATCTACGCATTCTACGTAATAAAAAAACTAGTATTTTTCTCTGAGATATCAGTTCAAACTAATACTGATATTGAGGTTTGTAGCTCTATAGTGCTGTAAAATATTAGGTTTCTAAGACAAACCGTAAAAGGATGTTGCATATTTTCACACGAAATCGCACGTCATTAAAATCTATGGAGTACTTTCCGTAGATCAGTCTTAAAATTTGGCATTGAAGAATGTTTTTTGTATATTTTAATAAATAAGTCATGCCATTTGGCAGCGAGTAGCCATAAATACGTTATGTAACTGTACAGAACCCTCGGAGCGCCTGCTGACTCGCACTTAGCTTCTTTTTTCATAACGTAAACGTAGCAATAGTATGTTATTAAACACAGACGATTTTCTCCGCGTTACCAAAAAAGAAAATCATTAAAAATCCTTTACTACACAGCAAAGTGTTCGCTTGTGGAAATACGCACTCTAGCAAAAATATTTCATACTATCGAGAAAATGCGATGAAAAAATTATCGGAAGATTATGACTGGCACTAAATTCTCCAGAAAGAATGATTGAAATTCTCGACGGAAATTTCACCTAAAGCGTCTAAAATGGGTTTAATCCACAAGCTTAACACTCCTTGTCATCCAGAGGATGGACGGGATGCGCTAACAAAAATGAGCAAGATTGATGGTTTGTCATCGCGGGTGATACACGCCCCTAGACTCTGTAAAAAATGTATACGCCTTCAGTTCGGATTATTGCTGATATTAACTTAACGGGCGCCCGAACAAGATTAAGTAGTACTTGCTAATACATCTAACTACACCATGTTTTTTTTTTTATGTATACTTACCGCCTATGTGAGAATATCTCATACATCTTATCGTCTTTTATAGAATGTCTTCTTCTAAATTGATTTTCGTTTTCGGAAGTGAAGAAACACCAATACTACCGCACGAACGCAATCTGCAAGCTAAAACCCACTAAACTCATCTCTCTGGCAGCTTTCACAGCGTAAGCGGGTGTTTTAGGGCAAACGGGGAGTTTGAGTCATCAGAAAACAGACTGAACTCACAGATCATAGTAATGACAGAACCAGATGGGCCCGCATGCATAAAGACTGTATACTATGATATGCTGTACGATAGAAATTAACGATAGATTAGTACGACAAAATTACGCTTTCCCATTGCTAAGTTTTTGATAAGAATGCCCGTTTACTATAATATTTAATGTAATTTTTGTATCGTTCTCAAGCAATATGAGTTATAGCTATTAAAAGAATGAAAACGCATACAGGAGTACCGGAACCAGGAGTGCCACGTAATTTCACTTTTACTATGACCTTCTTTGCTTCTTAATAATAATTAGAGATGATTACTATCATCATCAGCCCATTTTTACCCCACTGCGGGGGCTTAGGCCTCCCCCAGGGTGAGGAGGGGGGCTTGGAGCTTAAGTCCACCACGCTGCGGGTTGGGAACTGTAACGACCGCCATCTATTGACAGCGTCCGGGACCGACTGCTTAACGTGCCCTCCGAAGCACGGTGTCACTGATAGCCCAGAGCGCAACGAACCTGTCTCAAATGATTACTATAACAGAATAGGCATGATGACAGTAATTGAAAATCACTGAAATTATATATTTATTTAATGAAACTTGAGTCATGGAATACGAAACACGCATTTATTTTTCTTTTAATAGCGAGATTAATAATTATTTTGATAAAATAAAACTACGAAATACGAAAGTCCGCCATGATATGTTGAACACCAATCAGAGCGAATGACGTCACTTTTGAGTAAACAAGTAAACGAACTCGAACGAACTCTGTGTTTTTTTTCATTTAATATTCAATTTTGTTTGTTCCGTACGTATTATTTAAACCAAACGAAAGTGAAATAATCGCGTTATTTTACTTTCAACGATCAACAAGGATTTACTAAGGCAAAGAGTGATAATTTGCCTAAAATTGATGTGTTAATGCTGGGAGAATTTTTAGCATCAAATAAAGATTTTTGTTCAGCAGAATTTAAAAACGTCAAAACCTTTATGTACGTTATTATTTAACAAACATACCGAATAATTTAAATTTTAAATAAATTACCTATTAAGACAACAGTAGTGGTGCAAGATTAAACCTAACCTCGAAAAAGATTGTGTTTAATTTAATTTTAGGCCTCAAAAAAAAATATATACTATTTTAGAATCTTCAAAGTAAATGAAATACGTCGAAATGATCATCACAAAAATAAAGGTGAGTACTAGGCAACATTGCTGTTGGATCTCGCCTTGCCAGTTTAAGCCACTTGTATTATCTCGTATCGTTTTCTTTTGTGGAACGAACAGGAATAACTTATCAGGCGTTTTTATTGATATGTTATCACACTGAGGGACCACACACCACCTGTACACTTTAGAATTCATATTTAATAAACTAAATTATTCAATGAGCGTATAAGGAACGTAAGTTTTTACAAATACGTTTTGTTTAGTTTTATTTACTCGAAATTTACTCAAACGTGATGTCATTAGCGACGCCATGACACTGACAAGCGTTTTGGCGCGAATTTTAAATCTAAAAACTAAAATGTGAATTTTTCCTCCTAAATCTTTATTATAAGTAGAAATATGTTATTCATTGTAAGTACTATACGTTTCCGAACACTTTGGAACAGTTTTTCAAAATCTGTCATCATGCCTATTGTAATTATTATAGCGTGATAATTATCCTGCACTACTATTTAAACATGTATTAAAATACTTATGTATCTGTGTGTTCAGTCACTTTTCAATCTTTTGCTTGAAATTTTCATAAAGTTTTCTGTCTGTCCATTTCGGTCTACATATTCAGTTTCCTTACACAGAGTTCCCGGAAACGTACACTGTTATGAGCACTATAAAAAGAACATAATACTCGTTCAATAAATGTTTTTCGATTCAACTTTTATAGTCGCGCCATGATTATTGGCGTCTTGAAAATTCTACGGTGTCGAAGTTTATTTTGTTACTAGCGACCCGCCCTGGCTTCGCACGGGTAGCAGGGCATATAAGCCGTTGCGTAATATTTTTTTCTGTCGTAGTGTCGTATCAGCTTGTTGCGTCGAACATGTGGATTGGATTTAATTAGATTTAAATGTAACGTAAGTTCATCCTCATCCTAATTTGAGTATTTTTTATAATTGAAAAAAGTACAGAATAAATACCTACATAAAAACAAACTACAATATTTCTTTGTATACAACATTGATAACTTCTGCCTAATATTACATAACGCGTGTCACGCCGCAGCAGCCCGCCCAGCCGCTTGTCCGGCGATAGTTTTTATTTCTCGATATCTCCGAAGATACTAATTTAAATCGTATGGCGTAAAGGGTAATTATTATAATGTGCATGAAATGCTGAAAGTAAATTACGTATTAAATTTGATAAGGATTAGTACTTATTAGTAGTATCCGTATAAATTCCTTCCAATTACCTCATCATATAACACCATTTTTTTAAACATAAAAATAGGTATAGTAAGCTATCCATAAAAGATAGACATTAGCCATCGCGGATTTTTCTTTAGTCCTATATAAGATACACAATTCCTCCATACATTATTTTGTTATATCTCAAAAGGATTAGGCAGCGTTTTCGATGAGAGCTCCCAGACGGTTTTATTTTTTTTCGACTTTTTCAATAGTAATCGTCATATTTCAACAAATTTCCACAAAAAAATAATAAATTATACACGTAAACCTTTGTCTTGAATCACTCTGTCCATTGGTGCCAATAATATGCCAATCCGTTTGGTAGTTTTTAAGTTTATCGCGTTCAGACAGACAGGCGCGGCGGGGTACTTTATGTTAAAATATGTAAGTAGTTATTTGTCTTCTGTGGTCAGTCAGCAAGGCATGGGTAATGTAAACACCACCAACAATGTGGTGTGATATAAATAACACCAAACTTTATTTTTAAAACCTGGCATTTTGCATGCTGTTAGTTTATACGAGTACCTAAATAAATAAAAAATTGCTAAAAGCTGGTAACACTACAATTTTGTGTACAAGCAATATTTAAAACAAAATAAGTTTTGGATTATTTTCAAACACTGTAAGCACTTATCAACAGTATATTATTTAAGTAATAAATTTTAACTACAATTATGAAATATAAAGTGTTTTTAATGTGATTAAAAATAAGTACATTAATGTACGAAATGACTCTATAATCTGTTTCAAACGACGCGCGGCACCAGATTTCGGTCTAGATAAAGCACGTACTGAATCGATCTAGGTCTATAAGCCGTTACGAGCTCGTCTTAGGAAATATACTTCACAAAATATAGATAATTATATAATGGCGCACTAAATAAATTAAACACAATTCTAATGATCAATTGCTCAATATCAACCTATTAGTATAACAATATAACCTATAAAAAATCACAGATTTCAGGCTTCCCGCAACTATCCGGATACATTGAAAATAGAACTATAGGCTGATAAAACATTTTTAATATTTCTTCTTATCTACTCCCAGTTTCGAAATATCAAGTCGGAAGTAAAAAACCGGCCAAGTGTGAATCGGACTCGCATAGGAAGGGTTCCGTACCACCATACAATATAAAAAAAACGAGCGCGACGTTAATCGAACTTAACCATTAATCGTTATTATTATGTGTAATTTAAGAATTATTGTATGAATATATTTCATTTTTATTCGTTAGTTATTTAAAAGGCGCTCGATCCTCTGGCTAATCCGAAAAGTAATAACATGAGTGCACTAGAGACAATTTGTATTACTTATTTCATTACAGTGAACCTTTGAGTTTTAATATCGATTGTGAAGGGAATAAGCTCTGCAAAGGAAAACGTAAATTTATAGTACCTTGTAATACAATTTAGTTTTCATCATAAATTTTTTTTTTTTTGCTTTATTATTTACAATAACATCACAAAGATAAAATGCATCTAGGCTAAACGCTGTCATTTTCTATGGAATTTCTACAAAATTTTTACTTATAAAAGTACATTTTATAAGTTGATCTATTACTCGTTAATTAATACAGTCTAGATAGCTTTGATAGTTTTACTTTTGACTACGTTATATGTACTCCTGTCACAATTTTTTGCCATACATCCCAAAACAACGGTTTAGCTGGTAGAGGGTGGGGGGACATGACTCTAACAAAAAGTAGGACTTTAGGAGTGCACGTCTCATCAACTGTTGTCTTAAATAAAAAAATTGTTTGAAACCTTGATATAATTTGTTAAGAGTTATCGTTTGATACCTCTCGCGTTAATATATGATGAATTTTTTTTTCGTACTTCAGTTACATGTATGGCGACCTAGCCCCAAAAAAAAAATTAATATCGCTACGTCATTGTGTAGCGGTTCATAGATTACACCTACCTTCCAAATTTCATCTACATATTGCCAATAGTTTACGAGAAAAACCACAGACAGACAGACACATAGACAGACAGACAGACAGACAGACGGACATGGCGAAACTATAAAGGGTCCTTGGCTACGGAACCCTAAAAAGTCTGACTTTTTTCAAATAAATTTTGGATATTTTTCGAATTTTCTAAAAACCTAATGATCCGATTTCAACAAATCTTATACTATACAATAGCCCTTGTCCATACACGCCTTTTGACACCATCCCGGCACCTAGACAACTTTCGATGATTTCGAACGATCCCCTTATTTCGTGAAATGGGGCCTATAATTTAACGATTGAAAAAACGTTTTCAATATTAAAACACTCACTCTTAGTTTGATGTGCATAAAACACGGAAATATTTCTAAGGTGCGCGGGTGAAACCTATTTTAAAAAATTTACTTACTAAGCTCATGAAGAAATTGTTCCTCTAATATTTAAGTGATAATAACGCATGGACATCATTACAATAATTCAAAATATTCGTAGTACAAAAAATCCAACCAAGTGCGAGTTGAACTTGCAACCTCAGGGTTACATACTGTTTGTTATATAACGTATAATATATCGCTACTCACCGTGCCAAATGCCAGGGACACGCATGTAAATTTGAAAATTATAAATTATTGAAGAAAAATTATGTATTTTAACGACAAGTTTTCAAATTTTTTCCTTGTCTTGAGCTATAATGAAACCTTGTTTCATTAAAAATTTCGTGATTTTAGGTTAATGGGAAGCGAAATGAAATGAAATTAAATGAAATAATCATAATAATATTATAATAATATCTGGGACATTCCACACAGCTCCATTTAGTCCCAAAGTAAGCAAATATTATGCTTGCATTATGGGGTACTAGTAAATTGATACTGATATACATACTTAAATATTTTTTTTATATTTAATATATACATATATAGATACTTTTTACACCCAGACACGGAACAAATAGACGTGTTCATGCACACAAATATTTGTCTCGGGCGGAAATCGAACCAGCGACCCTCGACTCCCCAGTTAGAGTTTCTAACCACTTGGCCAACCGGTCAGTCAAATGAAATATGTTTATTTGCCGTTATGATTTTACACAAAAACTTAAATTACTGACCCTCAAGCATCCTATGACCGTATACCTAAGTATTAGATGAATTTCAACTTGAATTCTGAGAAAAAGTGTCTTTTGACAGACATACAGATGGACTATAAAGTGATTCTATAAGGATTCCTCTTCTATACTTGAGGTACGGAAGCCTGAAAAGGAAAGAGAAATATATAAGAATCAATGAAATAGGAAGTAGTTTTCGCCTGTTTTTCTTTTTCTAATTTTCCGAATCGGAGCTTATCTCATACTGACTCTCAGAATGCGTGTGTTTCAATCAAACTCAAATTCAAAAAGTCCAATCTTTCATTGATTTTTTTTAAAGATAAGTGTAGTTTTAAAAACTGTTTTTATATGTTGACAAGTAGATACATAGATAGATACAAGTAGATAAATATTACAAACCAATATTCGTTAGCGTATAGGTACGAAAAATTCAATATAATTACTAACACAAGTGGTCCAGATCTCAAAACAAACATTTGTCTACTTAATAAACTCTATAAAATAGACAAAAGGGAATAGATTATTCTAATTTCATGGTCCCCTGGCGCCATCATTTTTATCCTTGTTTGGTTAATCCCCGAAATATGCAGTGGATTGGGGTGCCATAACTCACTGAGCGGGCGTGCACCTTCCAAGATAAGGGGGCATCAATCACACTTTACGCTATAAACACAGTTCCGTTCTCCGCCCTACGTTAGACTACATGGAAAAAACATATTTCGCGAATACTTTTTTCGATTTTGGTTTATTGTTATATGAATCAGGCGTTACAAATTATTCTTTAGAGACGTTATCTACTTTGTTTCTTTTAATACATAAAATAAAAACAAAAACGTATAGAAAAGTTTAAATTTTGGTTTAATATGACATAAAGTAATAAAACCATAATGACTGGTCAAGTATGTGTTGGATACAGTTTAAATAAGGACGACTTCACTAGACTGATTTTAATTATACCTATCCGTATATGAGGACCACGCGGATTTATTATTATTTTATTTTTTGTGGTAGGTACCATACTAACAATCTGACAAAATTTCGACTGGATACCTACTTCATACATATACCGAGTCATAGACTTGTGGCAGACAGACGGATAGACAGGCAGACATTGTAGGTTCTATTATTTTACTATCAAGTCTTTACCTCTTGGGTAGGATACTTTGAAAAATATTGAGAAATAGTTTAAAATCTGTGTTAATAATTTTTTTTTCTGTGTAACGTTTTTGATGAAATTAAAGTTGTCATCGTCAATATCAAATACCTGTTCAGTTAGGTATTCAACAAAACAAGTATTTTATTGTACACGATTCCCCGCAGTCCTACCAGTAACTGATTTATAAATGCATTACGATGAAACACCCAAAAAATCAGTTATAACAACAGTTTTAGAAATCCGTAACGGATATTAGGAAGGCCGAAACTACCTGCAAAAACAAACATAAACCAAATCTAATGACAATGACGCGAAAATGACAAAAAATAATAATATTTTGATTAAAAGTTTGAATTAAATGTAAAGATATGGAATGCTAAGAAATGATAAAAAAAAAACCTAAACTATTGTATGTTTTATGTAGGTACCAATAGAAACACAATTTGAATTTGGATTTGTTGTGGTAGGCTATGCCTTTACGTCTGCATAATTCAAGCACTTTCTATATCTTGTATTCGAACATTACACCAGTGGTCAAAAACTATAGATAATATAGTGCAAGTGATATTATATGTTTATTGTTTTACTTGGAGTATATTCGTTTATATCATTATGACATTATAAGCTCGGTGGTTTCTAAAACTACAGAACCATTAGAACGTATTTAAAAAATCCGAGGGCAACCCACAGCTTTTCCCAAATATTATTGCCCTCAAATAAGTACTTATTACGTTACAAAGCAATACAAACAAGATTTTACAAATTCATTCTTTATTGAAATTTGAGTAGCAATATGTCGGTTGCCACTCAAAGCCCTGTGTAATGTAATATGATACTTCACGAGATGAAAACGCGTCTCGGAAAATATTTTCATTAAATGCACGCGCCCTCGATATCGACTGTCAGTATGTGACAACATTGGCTCGCTGTCTCGTCACTAAATCTATGAAAGACAAGGGATAACTGTTTAAATCTGATAAGACTTTTATAGAATTAACTGGAACAATTTTATTAATGTTTACCAATATGAACTATATTTTTTGTCGCCATAGTTTGTATTTGTCATCAAAATAGAAACTTTCGTTTGTTTTCTATTGCCAATCTTAGAATTGAAATGGAAAGCTGTGTTCGTTCCAATCTCCGCATAGAGCGCGTGCGGCTGGTGTGCTGAGGAAGGAACTTCTTTATTTTATATTTATATACAAACGATAAAAATAAATAAAAAATCAGTGATGCGAAAACGAAATTTTTAAACCTTCCGCAATCACACATCAAAGGAAGCTTCCATGTTTATAAATGATATCCCGATGATGTCCCGATACTTTCGACTCGATGTGTAGAGGTGCTGTCGACGACATGCCATGCAGGCACGATAATATCGTTTGGTGTGGCCGCGTTCCATGCATTTCTATAGTAATTTGCGTAACTGGTTCTAATGTTGGTATCTTCGGTCGGTATGGTCTATGATAAAATCACTTTTAGTGCAGCATATTTTTATAACAAATTTTCAGGTAAGGTCTACCTACCATCAAATGATAATTGACTATATTTCCAGAACATTCTTAAGGGATAGTTTTGGAATTGTTTGGTGACATCATTTTGGAGACAGGTCAATTTATTTTAGTCCTAACAATATTAAATATGAAAAAAAATGTTTTGTCGGTGATAGCTCCGTGATAGTCGAAATCCATTTAGGTACGGTGTTTAGGTCCCTATAAAAGGAGGATGTGCCGAATCACCATAGACTTTGAATTTAGATATGACAATGCTGAGCATTGATTTACAAAGGTGTTAGGAAAAACATTACAATGCCGTCGATTTTCGTGGGAAAAAATGCATTGTCGAAAGCAAACAAACAACAAAAACGAAAACGAACATTATACCTATTTCACAGATGTCATCGTTGATCAATTGAAATTTGGCAATTCTAAGTATGACAATGGTGACAGATGTTTTGTTATTACTATCATATTATTATCTTTTGCATAAGTCTTTTGGAAAATATGTGGAAAATATTTTAAGTAAAATACTTTTAATTTTTTAATTAAACAGTGAAATAGTGAAAAACAGGTATCTCTTTTGAAAGAAAGAGATATCTACTTTTAAATAAATAAAATGTATGTGGTAAAAACAATTAAATCTAGTCCGTTGTGATTTATTTTAACAGAATTTAAACAGTAATAAATAACCAACAAAATAAGAGTTTTGTTAAAATGTTAAAATTTTAGCTACTAAGTTATTTACCGGCCTGCAGTATATCATTACTACTGTGACGTTAATAAAACGCGAATTATGTAAAAATACGATGAAAGTACTTAAAGTATGAATTTTCGATCGTCTCGAATTAAAATTTATTCAAAAATGACTTATTTCCACGAAACGATATCCAGAAATTGAGGGCATTAATAAACTCTACAAAAGTACCTTAATTTAAAAGCCACTTTATTCAACGTTAAGCTTTGGAGCTTTTATATTTACGGACTCATTTCATATTAAAAGCGATTATTCAAAATTTCGTGTTCTTTCTTTGTGAGCTTCGAATTCATAATCTAGGCTTAGATGGAGCGTGTGGACCGAAAAACGTTAATAATAAATATATTTCTGAATACGCATAAAATAAAAGTTTTGAATTACCTTTGTAATATCAATGTACACTTTAATTAAAATTTCGTACAATTGAATTGATTAAAGCCACAACGGATGGCGGTAATTTTAATTTTTAGGTTTCATTATTTATTCATAATTATTTGAAATAATGACAAGATTTCACCTGTGATACATAAAAATTTCTCTGTTCTTGTAATGCTGAATGAAGCACATTTATTCATATAGACACAAATGTGTTGAACATTTTCGTTCGGAGGCTGGCATGACCACATTCCATCGTTAAAAATTGTTGTTTTAATAACATCGCATAACAAACTTCGTAAAAATGAATTGTATAGACGAATAAAAAATATAACGTGACATAATCTCTTATACAGTCACGTTACCTAGACAAATAAAGCTTAAATCAGCACAGCTATCTTTATTTATCTCGGGAAGTAGCGCTATCCACTATCCGTATATGCCAGGTGATTTTTTCATGATCTTACAAAATTTTAATCGTCATCATCATCATCAGCCCGTGTCTCTCCACTGCAGGATATAGGCCTCTTCCAAGGCTCGCTACCACACACGGTCCTCCGCCTTTCGCATCCAACTACCTCCGAAATGGTGCTTCAGGTCATCTGTCTACCTTGCTGGGGGGCGTCCAACGCTTCGCTTTCCGGTACGTGGCCTCCATTCGAGAACTCGTCTACCCCATCGGTTATGAGTTCTACGGCAAATGTGACCGGCCCATTGCCACTTCAGCTTGCTGATCGCTTCAGCTATGTCGACAACTTTGGTTCTTTGACGGATTTCAGTGTTTCTGATTTTATCCAACAAAGAAACACCGAGCATAGCCCGCTCCATAGCACGCTGAGCGACTTTAAATTTGTGGATCAGTCCTGCCGTGAGAGTCCATGTTTCAGCACCGTACGTCATTGTGGGTAGGACGCATTGGTTGAAGACCTTGGTCTTCAGACATTGTGGTAATGGCGACGAGAACAGATGACAAAGCTTACCTAAAGCAGCCCAGCCCAGCTGAATTCTTCGGTCGGACTCTTTGTTGAAGTTGAAATACGAATACGTGAAAACTTCAGTGAAAACGAATGGCCCTTGACATATTGGGATAGATTATAAAATACATAATTCACATTATTTATTCTCTTCACTCCACATACTTTGAAAAGGTTCATTGTTGACCTGCGGACCGGGAACTAAATGCGTTTTTGCTCCATAGGGAGTAAAAGTGATTTGAATTTCGCACATGAATAAATGTATGATAAACATGGTGAGACCTAATAGCTTCCATGCAGAATTTGAACTAGCAACAATAACACGCAATAACACTAGTCAACACATGGCTTCAGGTTAATAATTCGGAAAAAAATCTAAATATATTATTTATTCAATGTTTATTTAAAAAACTATATTTTAATTCGTTTGAATTAATTAAATTCAATAATACTAAATTTTACTCATGCAGTTTTTTACCACATAATTTAAAATATATGTTTATATAAAAAAGCTGCCACATACAAAAACCAGAAATTAAATATTCTTATCGAGAGAAATTAAGACTACACAGAGAAAAAAAAATTTCAGATTAGGAGTGAAAAAAAAATTTAGTCAAATAACCAAACCAAAACATATTTTTTTTTAAATTCAATAGATGTTACTTGTATTAAGATTTATAACTATATTCGTCGAAGTACCTAATTAAAATTCTATAGGCGGAAGTAGTCGTAACAAGACTTAAAGGCTTCAGCTGGGCAAGATGGGCTGATAAGACAGTGACGTCAGCATAGCATAGGTAAGTGGGTAGGTAGCAGGTAGTTAGTGGATGCCCGTGATGCCTTGCCCTGCTCGCTCTGGCTGAGCATCAGTCAGACCAGCAGACTGATTACTGCAGTGCGGCCCTATGGCCCCAGGTTTCTGATGATCATCGGACTGTGTAGGTACTCAAACTCACCTGTTTAGAGATATAACAATTTTGATTCAATCAAAGCAATGTTTTTCGCTAAGTTTTTGTAGTTCTTGGCTGTAAAAAGACATGGTTTTTGGAACAAGAACAAAATATCTCATCAGACAAACATGAAAGTGCATTGATTGAAATTTATGAGTTATTTGAGTGAAAATTTTACGATTTTCTTTATGTGGAAAATTCTAAATATCTTTGCTCAAGTAAACTCTCTTGGTTCAAAGTAATTCTTTTTTTCTTTGTAGAGTCCGCGTCAACAAAGAAGACCCGTAGACACGGCGCTGTCAGCGCATTGCATAGAGTCTTTCACCTTGAGAATTATTTCTCGGGTCGCACTTCGTAAGGATTTAAGCATCTTAAACAACTTTCTAAGCGTTTATAGACAATTAAATTCACATTCGACGAAATTCTCATACGCTCAAGCCACAGACCAGTCAACCTATAGACCACGCTTTAATAAACGTTGATACGAAAACGAAATCGCCAAAAAGTGGCGGGGTGCGGGGAGAGGTCGGCTAGTTTTCATTGGCTCGTTCAAAATTGACAATATCGCTGACAAATAGGCTTCCGACATGCTTCCAACTGACCGCTCACAAGAGACGTAGTTATGTAGTTATGGTAGTGTCACTACCATAGCCTTGGCGAATGCTACTCCCTGTCAAAGCGTGGTCTATAGACTGGTCTGTGGCTCAAGCACAGACAAGTAACCACTTTAAATATAGTTCTGTTTTTGGGGCAGGACTTCTTTGGTGGTGCGAACTCTACATTGAAATTTTTTTGTAAAATAAAGTTTGTTGGCTATATTCAGTGTCACAATAAATTCTTAGTTCTTAACGATAATAAAACGTAATTTTGCCACAGATGCTGAACTAAAAATTTTGCATATAGCACAATAAGAATTTTTGTATTTTATAGCTATTTATTTTCCTTGGAGGAGGGGGGGGGGTGAAAGGTCGTTATATAATTAGATCGAATGCAAAACTATTTGCCTCAACAGAGACACACTATTTCATCCACCTGGTTATCAATGAACAATTTTTAAAATTCGTTATTGTTCTAAAAATTAATACGTTAAAGTCGAATTTGTATCCTAAACTGGCCTGGCTTTTGGTCATCCAACGGACCGGGAAGGTATGTGTGAAAATTGTGTCCATTACAGTTTGCATAGGACCGCGATTTGGTACCGTGCGTTACTGTCTCATGTATTAAAAGGCTAAAAGTTTGCGATCGAGAACTTCAATGAAATACCATTCAAAATACGATTTCCAAAAAATCAACTACATAGATTCACACGGGATTTTTATAGTTTAACTTGTAACTCTTTAGTTTGACTTCACCAAATAGCATACACCATAGCATAGCATAGCACCAGTTGATATAGGAAAAAGTAAATGCTTACATTCCGAATGAGGGATATGTGAGAAAGTATCCCTACTAGTATGTTAATGAAAAAATCTTCCATTCTTCCATCCTAATATAGATAATCTAGTATCTATGGATACACGGAACGGGTGGTTTTAATATAATATCAGATTTAAATATTTTAATTTTTGTAATGATTTAAAAAAAGTAGGCGAATAAATTAGAATTCTTATATCCACAAAATCGAGAGTTCACCTTTGTCAATCATTGCTAAGATGCGAGAAGTTGAAGGTTTATCGTTCCCATATTTAAACTTCACAAATAAAAAAACTCAATGAGTATGAATATTTAATCAAAGGAAAAATTAAATGCTTACAAAACATATTGTTTGGTATTTTTAAATAGAACCTGAATGGGCAGATAAATTTATAAAATAAATCTAACTGGAACATTTAGGTGCCACGACATTTACACAAGTTGTAATTTGCTAAGCACTTTCAATGAGTAAATCCTAATCTAGTAATATAAAGTAGGACTTAAGCTCAAGTAACCAATCACATTAACCGAAGTCGTTTAAAGTAGCTGACAGTTGAATTCTACGAATTCGAATAACTCCTCAATTCGCTCGTCGGGCTGAGAATTTCAAAACGGAACGCACAGAAAGCCGATGGAATCCCGTAAGATTAACGCCGACGCGACGGGCCGACAGGCGGGCGGGGTGAGTAGTCTAGGAATGCGCCTCGACATTTCGGCTTACCATTTGGCATTTATGTGGCTTACCAAAACTAAAAACGTTGAATATTAATATACTACAAAAAATTTTTATGTGCATTCGTTATTTGAAGAACCACCATTCATACTTAGATCATAATGTACAAATAGTTCATTAGAAGATATTTGTATAGAGGACAAGAGCAGGTGTGCGATAGTTCACGAATCTATACTAATATTATAAAGCTGAAGAGTTTGTTTGTTTGTTTGTTTGTTTGTTTGTTTGTTTGTTTGTTTGAACGCGCAAATCTCAGGAACTACTGGTTCGAATTGAAAAATTATTTTTTTGTTTGATAGTCCATTTATCGAGGAAGGCTATAGGCTATACTACATCACGCTACGACCAATAGGAGTGGAGCATCAATGAAAAATGTTGCAAAAACGGGAAAAATTATTCCTTTTGAGAGCTTCCGTCGCGCGCGCTGCGTAAACGGTTGATGTTAAGCAAAAATCATGTACTACGGAATTGTACCCCTTTAAAAGTTCTAACCAAAAGTCCGCTACAGCATATGTGTATCTTTTAAGGTTAACTTACTATAACCTTTTTTATGACAATCAAATTTGTTCAACATAATGTACTATTTGCGAAGATGTTTTTTAAACGTGATATTAATCCTTATCAAATTAAATACGTTAGTTGTCTTAAGCATTTCATGCGTATTATAATTGCCCTTTACATCATACAATTTAAATTAATATCTTAACAGTTTTTATTGAAATTTAAAAACTATAGCGGGCGAAAATAAATTCGCTGTCTGCCTCTGTTCGTTAACTTTTTACTTCCAAACCAATAGACTTTGATACGGTTTTTAGTAATATCTTATTTTCTTATTATCTTATAATCTATTAATCTATATAATAGAAATACTTATTATAAAGCTGAAGAGTTTGTTTGTTTGTTTGTTTGTTTGATAGATTGATTTTTTGATTGATTGATTGATTGATTGTTTGTTTGTTTGTTTGTTGGTTGGTTGGTTGGTTGGTTGGTTTGTTCGTTCGTTCGTTTGTTCGTTTGTTTGTTTAAATACGCAAATCTCAGGAACTACTGGTTCAAATTGAAAAATTATTTTTGTATTGGATAGTCCATTTATCGAGGAAGGCTATAGGCTATATTACATCACGCTACGACCAATAGGAGTGGAGCATCAATGAAAAATGTTGCAAAAACGGGAAAAATTATTCCTTTTGAGAGCTTCCGTCGCGCGCGCTGATTGATTTGATGATTGATTGATTGAATGATTGATTTATTGATTGGTTGATTGATTGATTGATTGATTGATTGATTGATTGATTGATTGATTGATTGATTGATTGTTTGTTTGTTTGTTTGTTGGTTGGTTGGTTGGTTGATTCGTTCGTTCGTTCGTTTGTTCGTTTGTTTGTTTGTTTGAATTTGTTAATCTCTGAAACTACCAGTCGGATTTGAAAAATTCTTTTTGCCTTTGATAGCCTGATTCTAGCAGAGAGTTATAGGTTATATACATGAAAACGAACTGTCTGTCTATTCGAGCAAATCGGCTTCGGCCAAAACGGCTTAACCGATTTTGATAAAACTTTACACATATGAAAAGTATGTAGTCAAAAGTGACATACAGAACTTTTTGTATGTCTGTCTGTACGTCCATCTGTCTAAACCAATTTTAATGAAGCATCACAAGTATGAAAAGAAGGTCGTCAAAACTAACAAATGTTGCTTTTTGTCCGTCTGTCAGTCTGTACGTGTATCTGTCTATTTGAGCTAATCTCCAAAATGGCTAAACATATTTTAAGGAAACTTTACAGACGGGAAAGAAGGTTGTCAAGATATTTGACATTAGCTACTTTTTGTCCGTCTGTTTGTCTGTACGTCTATTCAATTCAATTTTATCTATTCGAGCTAATTTCCAATACGGCTGAACAGATTTTAATGAAACTTTGCAGACGTGAAAGAAGGTTGTCAAGAGTGTGATAAGCTACTTTTTGTGTTTGTCTGTCTGTCTATCTGTCTGTCGTTTGTCCTCACTGATCTAACAACGTACAGCCGAAAGTACTAAGTCTAGGAAGCTTAAATTTGGAACATAAGTTTATTTTATAACGTGAGCATTATAAAGTTAAGAAAGAAATTTTAAAGTTTTAGAAATTTCAAACTTAAGGATGGGAATGGAGGGACTTAAATAATGACGTGTTTCAGGGTTTTAAAATTTTCACATTTTAAGAGTGGGAAACGGGAGATGAAAAATTGTATCGGTTTTTTAAAGGGTGGAAGGGGAATGAAGATTGAAAGTTTGAATGGGTGTGACCAAAATTGGTTCCAGCAAAAAGTACGTATAAACCATCTCGAACGTTAATAGTACCTATAACAGGAATTTGTAGTCTACGCAAGCGAAGCTGCGGGCGGTCGCTAGTCAAAAATAAAGAAATATTTTGTTTTTATAACAATATGGGTAGCAAGTAGCAAGCAAATGTCGTGATAGCCCAAAGCGCAACGAACCTGTCTCAAATTTATAAGGCCATAGGGCCATGGTTCGAATCCGGGCGTGTACCAATGAGTTATTCTGACTTAAGTACATTAACTATCACTGACTCCGTGCCTCGGAGAGCACGTTAAGCAGTCGGTCCCGGACGCTGTCAATAGATGGCGGTCGTTACAATCCCCAACCCGCAGTGGAGTAGCGTGGTGGATTTAAGCGCCAAACCCCCTCCTCACCCTGGGGGAGGCCTAAGCCCCTGCAGTGGGGTAAAATGGGCTGATGATGATGATGGGTAGCAAATAAAAACTAGTAAATTTATAACCAATTCCAAGTGTATATAGACTTAAATATGTTTGAGATCTTTCTTAAGAGGAGTGTGTACTGGCATATTTCCATACAAATGGCGTTAAGGCGATAAGCTCAAAATTTTAAAATTTCTTAAATGGCGTGGCGTGAGAGTGAAGGGTTTGTCAAGGGCGACCAATACAAATGGGTGAGCGAATCCACTTAAAAATTTTGAGTAACTCAAGACTTATGTAGTGACGTTTAATAGACTCCCGAGAAAATAGGCTATGACAGACGGACTGATAGACAGACGTCAAAATGATCTTGCTTTTTATCTCGGATCTAAAGAGCTTAAAAATTGTATTTTTTTTAAATTTCTGTTCTTGCTACGACGTTTCAATCTGATTTTACAAAATATATTCAATATACGCTGATTCTACTATTTTATTATATGTAACAGATAATAGACATGAACTTTTATTGTAAATTAAAATATCTTTGAAGCTTGACTTTTTTGTTTATCTTTTATCATCATAAATTACGCTGTTATCCTTGGCTCATTACTTCCCTATTCCAAGTTTCGTTTATTAAACTGTCAGAAAAAAGGCTGAATAATGAAACAAGCAATTTTATAGAAAGCTCGTTTATTTAACATCGTGTTTTGCAAAATAGACAAATATACATCATTTAAATTGTTATTTACTTAAAAATTCGCATCAACATTTAACAATAAATACAGGATTACTAAGTTTTTACACATCCATACTTTTTGACTAAAATTTAATAACCTAATACAAATAAACAATTTCGCGTTATTTCAACATAGATATAAATTAAAGAAATGTACTCTTTTAAATAATTATTATGAATGACTCTTTGATGGCAGTTTAATGTCTGCCAATAAGTAAGTTAGTGCAAGCGACACGATATTTCGAAATATATCGCAGAATCTTGTTATTACTATATCTATGTTTTTCTTGAAACTGTTACTTAGCGTGTTTATGCTGTCAACACAATACCGTTGCGATTTCTTTGCAGCAGTACTACATTTATGTACATTGCTTGCTGTACAAGCCTGAGTAAAATAATCTCAGTAAAATATGTAAGCAATGTACTGCTGCAATTTGAATGCAGTACCGCTGTTGCAAAACCGCGGCGGGTCGGCCGAACTACCTACGCTTTCTGTCGAATAAAATTAGTAGAATTTTTGCCATGTATGAAATCGGAAATGATAGGAATAATTTTAAGATTTAATAAACATGCCAAAGAACCACAGATGTAAAATATATAGATAAATAGGAATTTGACCGAAGTTAACGATAAATATTACTAATCATTTTGCATTTATTGTCCTGAGCCTTATACGGTAATTTTGTAACTGAGATTTTTAGCCGGTTCATGTGAGACAAGCTATATTTGAAATTAAATAAAATGAAATAAATAATTATTTTTAGTTAGTGTATCATGAAACTGACCACTTTTGTCCTTATCATTATAGTAATGACCTTTTAATAACTTTATTACGTATTTCTCGTTTTTCTCACCAGTCTTATTAAGTATTAGGATCGATCACTTTGAAACAACATATAATATAAATAAAACAATCAAGAAGACACGTTAGTGCTTTAGTCCAATGAAATAACCGTGTTTTTAATAAATAATATAAACCTATTTTTATATAACTTACTTAATATTATATAAATAATAGAATAATCTACTTATTTTGACTAGTATACAAAGTGCCCGGAAGTAAATTAAGTGGCACGAGTTAAGAACGCTGGCCTTCACACGCGCAGTAGATTATTAGTATCTGTTTGGCTGTAGGTAGTAAAATGAGATGGACATAGGAACTATTCGGATTGCGCTTTTATCTATCACGGTCTAAAAGGCCAGTGCTTTTAGCTCTTACCGTTTTATGTAAGAAAACTAAAGCGTCATACAAAATATAAAACAGTTTGTAGAACTCTTTTCATATACACCGATGTCGTGCCGTCGCATATGAAACTGTAGCAGTCAATTATATTAGTCTAACCACAAGTTTATTTTTATTTACTTGCCAAAGCTCATGCGTTTGTATATTTTTGCCATTATGTATACCATTTTATTAGATTTTTAGCTCTTGTCGTCTCAGTAATGAAAATTAAATAAAACATCAATCATCAATTATGATTAAATGAAAATTTCATCTTCTATATTAATAAAATTATAGTGTCTGTCTGTTCCCGCTAATGTCCGAAACGGCTAAACGTGCAGAAGGCATTTTCGAAGGTGACATAGACTACTTTTTGTCTGCCTATCTGTCTGTCAGTCCGTCTGTCTGTTTGCTGAACCGAAACGGCTGAACCGATTTCAATGAAACATTGCAAACGTGTAGAACGCATTATCGGAGGTGACATAGATTACTTTTCGTCTGTCTGTCCGTGTGTCTATCTGTTCGAGCTAATCTCCAAAAGGGCTAAACTGATTCCAATGAAACTTCACAGATATCATTAAAAGATTGTCAAGAGTGACATACAATGCGTTTCGTTTGTCTGTCTGTCCGTCCGTCTGTTTGTTCGAACTGATCGTCGAAAGGGATGAACTGATTTCAATGAAACTTCACAGATGTCATTAAAAAAATGTCAGAAGTGACATTCAATATTTTTTTGTTTGTTTGTCTGTCTGTTCTTACGTCTGTTTTTTCGAACTAGTCACCGAAAGGGAAGAATTAATTTCAATGAAACTTCACAGATGTGATTAAAAGAGTGGCGAGTGACATATAATACTTTTTGTTTGTCTGTCTGTCTGTTTCTCTATCTGTTCGAGCTAATCTCTAAAACAGCTAATAAACCGATTTCAATGAAACTTTGTAGACGTGAAAAGAAAAGTGTGAAGAGTGATAGACGCTACTTTTAGACGCTTACTGTCTATCTGTATGTTCGAGCTAAACTTTTAAACATTTTAATGAAACTATGCAGACATTAAAATAAGTTGTCAGTAGTGATATAGGTAACTTTTTGTCCGTGTGGTTATCTGTCTGTCTTTTTGTTTCAGCTAATCTCCAAAACGACATAAAAAACAGGATATCGGGAGTGACATAGGTTGGTTTTTGTCTGTGTCTTTGTTTGTCTGTTCGGGCTAATCGCCAAAACGACTGATCCGATTTTACTGAAATTTTGCATACATAAAAACGGCGTTGTCAGGTGTGAAAAATATTTTTTTTTACCTAAATATATTAATGAAATTGTAGTGTCTGTCTGTCTGTTCCGGTTTATCTCGAAAACTGCTGACCGATTTTGGGGCCGACTTATGGGATAGCTATTCTACTTGCTAAAATGACTAAATGGATTTTGATGAAATTAGTATACAGATTTCTTAGGTAGTTAAGTAGCAGAATTTTCTAGAAAGGGTCACAATATTCTGGAGCGTCGCGTCCATTTAGTCCAACTGCGTAGTTTAAGTGGGCGAGGCCGCGGGCGAAAAGCTAATATAATAAATAAACGGAATGTTTAGCGTTTGGCCAATGAATCGTGGCACCGATTGATTGTGTTTTGTCTCTTTTTTGTGTGTATTAGTACTACTGGTAAATAAAAACATATAACACACCTCTTTTTTCGTCGGGGGTTAAAAATGACAAAACGCAGTCAATCGGTGCCACAATTCATTGGCCAAACTATAGCCATCTAATGGCAGCAGAGTAGAGTAAACCCATTTCTCTTCTTTGTTCCACGGCTCTATCTCTCCTGACTGTTGTCGATTGTTCTGACCCTCTCTCACCCTCACTGTTCTGAGTTCTGAGGTCGCCCTATTACGTCGGCGCGTGTAAAAGCGGATTATGACGAGCCGCACCTTTGTCGAGTCGAATCGAAAATAAATAAATAAAATACTTTTCGACGTATTTCACTTCCGGACACAATGAAATTATAACGAAATGCACTTTTCCTTTTCTCACATAATTATGGCACAGCTTATACGTTCACGCCAATATTTTCCCTTAATAAGACAACTTACAAAATTTAAAATTTTATCGATGAATTGGTCATATTCACTCGTAGTTTTCTTTCGTTACAAAAATATCCGCTTTTCTTAATCTAAACATTAACAACACTACAACAAGCTGTAGTAATACAGTGGGTAACTTCACTATTAATAATTAAATTAATCGTTATAATATAATTGTTAGGCCAGTAACTCTTTACAAATGAATCTTAAATACAGACAGAGTTCTTAACTATCACAGGAGCATTGTTTTAATTTTATATTATTTTGTTTGTGACATCAGCATATATTGAAAATGTTAAACCAAATCTGACCTTCTAAGCGGCGCTCTACCAATTTTTAATTAAGTAGTCCAATCTATAGAGGAAACAAAATTGACACTAGCGTCATCATCACCAGCGTCTTCAAGCGAAACAGCGATCACTGGCCGACATCTGCGCAACCCCCTTCACATGCGCTACTTATGTGCAAATTCAACATATAGTTCTATTTGAAAATGTGTACTCTACTATATCGTACGCTTTTGTTCGGTTTCTTAATTTAAAGTCTGATCAATCGCAAAATAACATAAATATGATACCAATTGAATTGTTCATTACATATTAACCATATTTGGTCAGATTGAAGGTCACGACCCATTTAACTAACTGAGACAATTGATTGATAATGATTGCTGACTAGTTAAAAGGTTAAGTATGCCGCTGCTCTTTAGTCACTATACGCGTTTATGATCACTGTATTCTCATACTCTGTGAGCTATTGAATCAAAAATTAAACGTCTAATTTGACAGCGTATGGCTGCTTAAGTGTAAGACGCTTAATACTATTGTGAATTAATCACATAATAATACTAATGACATACGTTCACATTAGTTCACAACCATCGTCAATCCCATCACATAAAGCGATTGATTGAGCTGATTGAAAATACACTGACTTACTACTGTGAGCTAATGTGGCCGTAGCTTTGTAACAGGTTATGCGATCGTCGTTGATAATATTGTATTTTCATGGCGACTACCGCTCGCAATCACTCAATACTCAATAGTCTCTTTGCTGTCCAGATGCAAAAGCCTAAGTCATAGTTACAATACAGCCCAATTAAATAAAAAATATAAAATACTTATTATCTTATAAAGGTATACAACAATTTCTGGTATTAAATAGGGTCAACCAAAGTTAATCGTGTCTCTGGTTAATTCGGAAAAATAAATAAAAATTACATACGCAAACTGTAAATAGATGACAATATAGGAATTTTGTCCTTTAATCGTTTAGAGCTTCTGTCGAAAGCACACTAATATTATGCGAAGTACATATTTTCATAACAATAAATAAATATCAATCACTACACAGGCATTTTTTCAATCGTTTTCATTCTCAGAAAATTCATTTCAGTCTCGATAGTTCTAATTTTTTTTTCTATTATTTTTTAAAATCACACAACATTCATTTTCAACTGTCCATTATTACACTTCGTCCCTTCTACCGTTTTCGTATATCGATGGTTCGCTGACGACGTGAAGCAAACCGGTGTTCTCAGGCCGGGGTCTCTTGCACCACTGTTGAAATATTTTTTTTAAATTAAAACAAAAATACGGAAAATTAAGACATACATTTTATACATAAGAAATACATTTTCATCAGAAGAAACTGTCAATGAAGTATGATTTTTGATTAACGACAAAAAATTAAATTTTGAGCGCAATCTATATAGAGCGACTATAAAGTTTGAATTGAACCCCAAACGCCTCTAAAATAGTGAAATTGTTGAATGAAGTCATTATTAATATATCAATAATTTACTATTAATTGGAAACAAAACTGACCAGTTTTCAAGCTACGTCGCCTCAATAGTTAAAAGAAACGCGTTGAAATCAAATCAAAATCCGTAAAATGCCGAATTGAAAAAAATACGCCTCAAGTTTATAAATACATCGGAGTTAGTGTGACATTTACATTTATTAAATTTTTTTTTTTAATTCTTTCAGAAACTTATCTAACTGTCAACAATAAATATTTATATAAATTAACAAGAAGTTAAAAGTAGTCTAAAATGAGTCAAGCAAGGTATGTGCACATAACACAAACGATAAAAATGTTAATACTGTTATATATATCAATAAATACGCACTTGAAACATATTTTTAATGGTCTTAATTAGAAATTTAATAAATTAATAAACGATATTTACCTTAATCTTAATCTGTGTTCGAACAGATTTTTGTAAAACGTAAATGACGAATATGAGCAACCCTTGCAGTGCATTCAGCATGTCAAATATTGACCACACTGAGGGACCGGTATCTGAACCTGCCGCCCAAGACACCACTTCCATGATCCACGAAATGCTCATTAAAGTGCACAGATATAGAGACATACGGAACCTGCAAAAAAATATAAACATTAATGTACTCCAATTTAAAGTCTGAAAAATCTGTCAGATTGCCACCTGACAGTCATCTATGGCATGAACACTTTTTTCTGTGCGGTCCTAAAGTGAGATGTGCATGCCCTATTGCCGTGGCCGCGACACGGTACATTGCTACACCTGCCCTCGCCTGACGCGGGAAAGTAATCATTTTAGCCCGCGCTATGTAGAAATACGGGTTTGTATATTGTTCGAGCATCATTCTCGTTATACGTCTGCATAAGACACAGTTTTCCATATCTTCGATATTGTGTAAATTTCAATAAGTATTGAACGCTATACGTAGCCTAACTTTTGCGTCAAATCTAAATGTAAAAATAACTAGAAACATCTCAACCATAGACGTAAAAAAACTCCTGGCACTCCCTATCAATGAACAAACAAATAACTGCAATATAAGCCGCGTAAGTATGTATGAGCGGAACTTCGCAGCGAATTGGTGGTCGCTAGACATACATGCAGACATATAGTATGAGTATGTATAATGTGATGGGTGCGTACATAGCAAGCTGACATACTAAGAGTGCATCAGTAAACTTGTTCGCGATGCCACGTCATTACGTCGAAAATTTGGTCATTTAATAAAATCAATAAAAAATCAGGTTTTCATTTGAGTAAATGAGAAATGCTGTCAAACATGTAATTATCTTATTAAACTTTTATATTTATTAACTTTGGCAGAAGCAACTGCACCTTGTACGTGTCAGTAGGACAATTCAAATACAATAATTGAACATTCTTATTGCATTAGGTTAAATTCACGTTTATATCATTAGGTATATTAAAAGTATGAACCCCGCACCTCACCTGCGTAGCCCCCGTAAACGACGACGTTGGTTTCTGTATAAACAAACCAAGTGGGTTCATCAATCGAATCTAGTATTATTTATAAGCGTTAGTCATTTGACTTGGAAATAACACCAACTGTTTTGTGACCATACATTGTAAGCTATCGAACCTCATCTATGCATTGATGGAACGATACGTGAATTTTTTATGGAATTGTTTCTGGCTAATCCAACTTGTTGTTTCAAAACAATAAGTTTAATAAATTGTGTTTTATTGAAGAAACTAGATGTTAGCATATTAAAGCATAATGTTGTATGTTCGTTAGAACATAGAAAATATAGTACACAGAAGTTAACAATTTTTTTCTTAATAGAATGATGTCGATTTATTAATATTGAAATCGTTCATTGAAAAATTATGAAAAATTAGTAAAGTTTCATTGTGACAAATCGTAGTCTACAGCTGAACACAAAACTTTCTATTTTAAAGGAAAAATTCAAACATGTGTAATGGGCAATTCTAATTATATTTCACAACAGTGTTAACTTGGCTTTCCAGCGAACGTAGCGTATTAAACCAGGAAGAATCGATATGACTTTAAACCATGTAGGTAAATACAAAATGTGCACCTAACCAGAAGGTCATAATATTATTAAGTTTACGATATTCAATGTTCATACAGTAGCTAAATTAAATTATCGCCGGCCATCTTGTTTCACACTTAATAATTATATTTATGACGATTATTTTCTATGTTTTTTGCCATACATGATCAATATTCGTTGAAATACTGTCACGAAAAAAAATTCAAACATTAAACTGGCATTGATGGTATAATAATTACTTTTGTGGAAACAAAACCGTTGAATTGACATGCGTGAAGATTGCAATAATAATAATAATACATGGGACTTCCCACACAGCGTCAACTAGTCCCAAAGTAAGCAAGTATTATGCTTGTGTTATGGGTTACTAGACAACTGATATACATACTTAAATATTCTTTATAATATATACATATATAAATATTTTTGCGAAGACACCACACACATATAACAACCAAGACCCGGTACCAATATCAGTATTCAATACTACAGTATAAAACAGCAGTGTCAGATTCTTTTGAATTGAAGCGCTTGCGCCGCCCGCCGCCGCAAAAGAATTGGTAGATCTGTAAGATAGAGTATTGATAAATAAATTATACTCACTTTTTCCTGTGCCTCTTTAACCTCTCGTTGATGTTACCAGATGTGGTATTGAATTGAGTGAATAATGTAAAATTGCTCGTAGGCGTCGGCTGCGCGGCGTTACTTTGAGCGGTGTGTGACGTCATCATAGGTAATGCTGAGGATTCTGCGCAAAAAATATTACGATTTTTTGGTAACTTATGTGCTATACGAACTACACCCCTTTACACTGCGCACTGAAAATACGCTTCAATTATAATAGCACTGCTCGAACGCCGCGAACCTATTTCAAATCTATAAGGCCATGTGGCCGCGGTTCGTATCCGGGCGTGTACCAATGAGTTTTTTCTGACTTAAGTACATTAACTACCACTGACTCCGTGCCTTGGACAGCACGTTAAGCAGTCGGTCCCGCTTGCTGTCAATAGATGGCGGTCGTTACGTTATCGTTAAGCCACCTCATCTCGAGGGGAGGCCTAAGCCCCTGCAGTGGGGTATAAAAGGGCAGATGGAATGGAATAATAACACTTAAATAGTTACAGTTTCGTAATGCGTTAATAAAACAGACAATAATTGGGTTTGTCTGTTCTTTTGCTAATGATTTTTAAATTTCTTGAGAAAGTTCCACTTATCTACAATGTAGGTAAGCATTTCATAAAACGTAAACGTTATACAACATTCAAACTATATACCAGTCAAATGATTTAAAATACACAGTAAGATTGTCACAGTAGTCAGATTTACAAAGAAAAAAAAAATTATGATTTCTATTTATTAGTTTTTATTGTAAATAATAACATTTTCTCATTATTTATAAAAAAAAACCTCTTGGTTTTACAGATTATTTTGTACCTGGATCGTTTCTAAGCCTGTTGATGCCTCTTGATGTGAAGACAAACATGAATAAATTAGCGATGAGACTTAGTGCGACGGGCCCGTAGAAAAAAGGCAGAGCCGCTTTGTCAGCTGTGTGAAAGACCGAATGAAAATTAATGTCGACCATACTTCAGGGTTAAGGCATCGTTAGTAAGCATTCAGGGATGTATCACAGTTACTGTGGATATATCCTTGGACGCTTTGAGCATGTCCCGTATGAAGTTTACAGTTTATATTGTTTTTGTCATAAAAGTACGAATTGCGACTAGAAGCCCTCTTCTGCGTTTACCGTCTAACCACTCATACTCTAGCTAGCTCGTGTTAAATGGATAGTTTCAGTCCGAATTTCAGTGTGCGAGATCTCCGCGCGCCGGTCTTCACCCCCGCGAGATCCCCGCGCCGGTCTTCAATCCCGTAAAATTGCGTAATGTCATTTCGATACTGTGAAGTGACATTTATGACTCTATTAAAAGCAAACGCTACAGTGAAATAAATTTACTCTATGTTTTATAATGTCTGCGTGTGATGCCAACATTTAAAAAACAATTTTTTGCAATATGAAAAATTATAAGAGTCAGTTTGCTTATGTATTTGCACATTATTTGTTTGCGTTAATAATTTTCATGTGATTGCTTTGAAATTTCGTCCATCTCTAGCCATGGTTACAATGCATATATTTAGTATTAATTTGTATTTATGTTTATAATCCCTTTATATAATTTTTCAAGGGTCTTTTTTTGTCCAGGCGTCCTATCTGTTTTAATACTTCATCAAAACCAATGATTCAACCATCATTTTGAGGATTGCTTTCACTGCTAATGCTGAAAATATAACAGGCAACTAACAGGAAGAATTTTTTTAAATATATGTATACTTTTTTTTGTATAATTTCTGTTCTTTTCATGATGAACATATGTAAGAAAAACATTTCGTGATTGTCGTGATAGCCCGAGGGGAGCGAACCCGTTTCAAATCTATAAGGCCATATGGCCGTGGTTCGAATCCGGGCGTGTACCAATGAATTTTTTTCTGACTTAAGTACATTAACTATCACTGACTCCGTGTCTCGGAGAGCACGTTAAGCCGTCGGTCCCGGTTGTTGTCAATAGATGGCGGTGTTTACAATCCACCAACCCGCATTGGAGCAGTCTGGTGGATTTAAGCTCCAAGCCTCCTCATCTTGAGGAGAGGCCTAAGCCCCTGTAGTGGGGTATAAAAAGGGCTGATGGATATTTCGCTAAAAAAAACTGAGCACTTTTAAAGTTAATTTTTTTCGAGGTATTCAAATAATAAAAATAAAAAATTAACTGCTGAATCCTGTTTCAAATCAGGTTAAAATTCAATG
Organism: Luffia ferchaultella; assembly: GCA_949709985.1. Taxonomy (NCBI): domain Eukaryota; kingdom Metazoa; phylum Arthropoda; class Insecta; order Lepidoptera; family Psychidae; genus Luffia; species Luffia ferchaultella. The sequence goes on along the minus strand of OX453253.1, from coordinate 15,055,278 downwards.
GAGTACAATCGTTAACGTTGTTTGTATGATTTGCAAGTACACAACGCTCTTAACGAGGAGATCATCCAGTGACTGTACGTTATGAATATTTTTGTTTGTTATTTACAAATTATCGACCTCTGGCATATGAAATATATCTATAAATATAATAAGTATAATGTACGCAACAGCATACTTACTCTTAAACCAGCAGGCCATAACTCCAAAATTCGGTTTTAGGTAAGTGCTGGGCACGGCTGGAGATAGCTCCATTGCAACTGTGATCACCAATAGCACCAAAGGTAACGCGAACGCATATATGCAGTACCACATGAAACGTCGACGTAATTCAGTTCTGTCCGTCGTAAACATTAATTTTATTTCCATCCTAAAAGGAAAAATCTGATGAAGTGCATATCGTATACAATAATAATACCTCGGACATCCCACACAGCGCCATCTAGTTCCAAACTAAGCAAAGCTTGTACTATGGATGCCACACAACTGATATAAATACTTAAATACTCTTTATAACATTTAAATATATAGATTTTTTTTTACAGCCAAACACGGAACAAATAGACATGTTCATGGGCACAAATATTTGTCCCGGGCGGGAATCGAACCCGCGACCTTTGGCTCCGCAGTTAGGGTTTCTAACCACTCGGCCAACCGCTCATACAAAAGTAGAGTTCCAAATTTATTCAATAAAACTACAGTGTGTTCGCTCGAATGGCTTCCGCGCTTTATACGAGTATAATAGAACCGCCGCGCCGGCGACTCGCGCTAAAAGCGGCGGCGGGGACTTATCAAAGAATCGGCCCGCACTGTACACCTGTAGTGTATGTTGGTGCATCGTGCTTTTATAATAAACACATAAACTGCTTATAAGGGTTCGGATGACTAATATGTAAATACGAGGGCTGCTATTTAAGTTTTGTCGTTTGAAGAAAAATCACAACTAGAACCTTATAATATTATTTATTGTCTTTCAAAGTATTCACCTCGAAGTTTAAATCATTTTTTTATTCGCTCGAACCAGTTATTAAAACACTTATTCCACTCCAAAGTGGGTGTGTTCAAAATGGCCGACTTGAAAGCGTCGACTGCTTCTTCACCAGACTGGAATCTTTGCCCACGAAGAGTTTTCTTAATTTTAGGAAATGCTAAGAAATCATTAGGTCAGGACTGTATAGGGGATGGTCAAGAATTTGTATGTTTTCCTGCTTCAAATAATCAATTGTTTTACCAGCGGTATGTGAGCTTGCGTTGTCATGGTGTAGGATGACGCTTCGCTATGAGTTAGATTTCCGAACATCGGCGATGACTTGTGGTAAACAAACAGTGGTATACCACTCTGCATTAACCGTTTTACGATTTTCAAGCGCAATCGTTGCAACATGACCAATTTTCGCTACGAACGTAGCCACCATCTTCTTCAAAGTGCTTCGAGAGCGAACAACTTTAGTCGGCTTTGACTCATCTTGGAAAACCCAGGTTGTAGATTCTGTTTGGAATCAGGGTCGTAAGCATAAATCCATAATGTAATATAATCCATAACATAATGTCGCAGACGTGACGTGACTCTCCTCGCTTGAACTTTTGTAGAGTTTTCTTACATCATCTGACGCGGGCCGTTTTATGATCATCGGAAAGCAAATGCGGGATCCATCGGCAAACTAGCTTTCTCACACCAAGCTCCTTATGCAAGATCTTATGAATGGTTGTCCCTGAGATGCCTAATAACGCCTCTATCTCCCGATATGTCACATGACGATCTTCGAGTATCAGTTGTCCCAAAACAATGATGTTTTCTTCAGTAAAAGGCGGATTTTGGACGTCCTTCACGAGATTTGTCACGAAAACTAGTATTTCCACGCTGGAATTCTAAATACTAGCGTTCGACAGTTCGCAGACATGGGACTTTATCACTGAACACAGATCTCAACTTCTCGAAACACTGAAGCCGAGTTAGGCCTCTCCGATAGTTGTAAAAAATTATTGCACGAACTTTTTCCTTCGAGAGATTCATTTTCGTATGCGACCTGACAGATTCAAAACAACGCTGTGACTAAATAAGTTGCATCAATCCTAATTTTTTCAATTGTTTTGATATTCTAAATTCAAACAAATTTGGACATTGAAGAATTCTAAATTCAAATTTGGCGGAAAATATATAAACGACAGAACTTAAAAGGCATGACATGTATGTAATATGATTTTTCATTGTTTCATTAAAGTATTCGATGGAAAAATAAGAAAAAGATGAGGTACCTACTAAATGATTAATTGATATATTTATTTTTACATAATTTCCAAAATACCCTGCGGATGTACTGCAAACCATTTGAGCGGACGCACTGTATGTTTAGGAAGCGGATCCATTATAGGCGCACAACGAGTAGCGTTAGAGATTTTACTATCTAAAAATATAAAATTTTCTAGTTTATCAAATGGCGAAAACTAACGGTTACTGAGAAAAAACAAGCCTAAAAATTTACTTTTTTATCACTTAATTACTCGTCTCTTTCAAATTTTTTCGTTTATCATTATTTATATAGTATTTTTAATTTGTAGATTTTTTTAGTTTCTTTTTTAATTAGATTTTAATTTGGAGTATATTATTTAATAATTTAATGTTTAGTTTTACCAAATCTATTTCAGCGACTCGATATACTTATGTAACACACAAAATACTCGCTGAGCGAGTACAGTTCTATATAGATACACACGCTAATGACTCGTCTAGGTATATAGTTTATCTATGATAATACGACCACAGCCTCAGTATATTTTGAGAAGGTTTAACTTGTATAGGGTAGAAGTAAATCCCAAGTAGGTAAGGATATATCTAAGTTTTATACTGATTTCAATCAGAAATTGGATTCTCTTGTCAAAAAAGGTTTTTATAATTTTTTTTAATATTGAAAGTAAATATCTAATACTGCTACTAAAATCAAAATGTATGCATACAGAGATTTCAACGTGATATTTTTGAAGGCTTTTCATAAGTCGTTTAGAAAATGACAGTACTCACTGAACGTTCCAAAGTGTGTCGAAGCACATTATGTTGAGCCAGAAGAAACAGGACACAAAGGAAAACTGTATTAGGCACGCTGAAATAAAGTATCACATTAGCATATCATTCTAAAAACGGGGTAAAATCCGTTGAAGTAAAATTTTATATAAATTAATTATTATAAAATTTAAAATAAAACTATGAAAAACTGATTATAGAAATTATTTCCACGAAACTTGCGTAAATAAATGTTTGACATTGCAGATATATTCAGACCATAAACGTACTTATATCGAGATAACACTAGTTGCCACAAAAATGTGAATAATAATTATACGCCACAGACAAAAAATACGCCACTTAATGTTTTAGGATAGCACTTCAAAGCCGAATTTAAAACAAATGAAGATTCCGAAATTATTTTTCATCAGAAATTTAACTAAATATTTATAAGAGACACAGTGGTGATATCGTATGGTCTGTCTGTCATTTCATTGCGGTTTTCTATTATTGTAAAGTCTGAAAAGCGAGATCTTGATAGTTCTGGTATCTAAGATTTAGTTAAGATAAAATACAATACTGAAATGGAACTATAAGAGTCAACTCCAAATGAGGTACAAAGTGTTTTGAATGATAGCTACTGATAAGGGGCATAGTCAACAAAGTTATTTAAGAAATTGTTAGTTGTTAGATTACCAAACCATATTAAAGGGCAAATAATGGATCTGTAAAGGGACTTTTTTTGTTTATATATGAAATTATATATTAGAAGTATCATATAAAAGAAGTAGGTAGCAATCTAGAAATTATCAGTACAGACTTTGCCTCGTCTATAAAACATATTTGTTACACGGTAAGAATTCTTAAGAAGGATTTCTTTTATCTCGTTTGTAATACATAATGTCAAATTGTTTTATGTCATTTGGTAATTTGCATTCAATACTATGCCATTACAGATGCAATGTAATCCCTGAATATTATTAAATATTTAAAGAGACAAATGGAACCCATATTTTATTAATATAGTATATAAGTTGTTTGTAGCCTGTTTACTTAAAATAAACCTAATATTTTTTTATTATTTATTCACTTATTAACATACTCGCACACACGTAAGTACTACAAGCTATTTAAATTGCAAAAATTAAAAGAATTACAGACAGTCTGACAAACAAGTGGCAACCTTATGGAAAACACTTGCAATTTCCTCATCATTATTAACATAAACATTAAAAGTTATAAGTTTCTAACACAAACTCAACGCCAGTATAAGCATATACACGTACAAAACTAGACTTCAAACGTTATTAAATTTTAACTTACCCATAATAGTGCATATCGCTCTCGGAAAAGCATGGCCGGCCAGTTGAGTGGCGGCCAGACACGAAAACGCCATGGCCAGACAAGCGCAATGGCACGCCAAGGATTTGCCGTAAGTTGTACGGAGTTCGGTAATGAATGTATATACACATATAGTTGCCAATAAGAATGGGACGGAGATTATGAGACCTGAAACAAAAATGTCAGTGAACGGATGGAATAGGGCAAGAATTTGATTCAAAGAGGAACATTGTCTTTTACAGTGCCTACTAATTCAGCTAGAAAACTAAATAAAAAAAATTTTTATACTCAAAATAATAGATTATACCATATCTATGGTAGCAAATGTAGCAATAATTGAAATGTGTTTGAATATAATATTTTTCATAACTTTTTTCTAAATACCTACCCTACATCAAACAATAAATTTTACACGAGCAAATAAACAAATTTACAAGAGCAATCAAACAGTAAATTTTGTGGAAAGCTTTATTTTCTTTAACTGCATTTTTTGTTACGCAATATTACTGCATTTGTGGTTATTTATAAAAAAATATTTGCCTGATAATGTTATTAAAATAGTAACAGTCAAAATGTAAAAATACTTGAATTTGGAAATTCTAGTTCCTGATTTTAAACGTATTTCGTTACAACCTGACACACATATTTATATTATGGAGTCTTCAATCAGCTAACAAAGTTTTCAGATTTTCCTACAGTGAACAATCAAATATTTGCAAACTCCAGGTGTCAAACGGCTCTGTGGTCATATTGATATTATAGAAAAAAGTTTCGCTCGATTTTATTGTTGACCAAAGTGTAAACAAACAGACATCTTTTCAGTTTCATACTGTTGAACTAACTTCATATATCCTGAATTCACATATGAATGTTTTTGTCAAAAACTCGCTTCACGAAAGCTCGCGTTTCAATTGCTCTTACTCAATTTAGCTTTATCTAGCTTAGCTAATATCTATAAAATTAGGAATTATATAGTATATACAACAAAATTTGTAATACCTATAGCATATGCTATTAACGTCGCAGAAGTTTTCTCTTCCGGTGTCGTGAAGCACAGGACGGGGCGCGTGAGACCAGCTGGATTGTCTTCACTCCAGAAAGTCTCCATGCAGTAGTCCTTGGTACCCAGGATTTGCGGGTTTTGATACGGCACGAACAATGACCCATTGACGAGAAGGTAGAACTCGTCCACGTCGTTCAACTCAGGCTCTAACGTGTATCTGGTAATATAATTTCATACACAATAATTACTTTGTGAAATCGAAATAACTTTTTGATTTAGAAATAATACATTTTAACTATATAATTTCATGTTTAAAGTATCCATTTAGTGATAACCAGTGCGAATCAGATCGCATGTCTATATAAGATCGAATTTAAATTAATTAACTTATGTAACATCGAAAGATGTGGAAAACTTGTAGCTATAAATAAAACATATCTATAATCGTTTTCTGGTAATTTTAAAATCTACCCTTGGTTTTATAAAAACGATGATTTTTATAAGTTTATGAAACGACTTTAATAGGAAATAAATAAACACATTTTGTTCAATGAAGTGAAAGGTTTTTGTTTGTACTATTATGTAGATAGACATGTGAACATACAAATTAAAATATGAACGTAACTAAATTATAATTATTTGTAAGTTTATATAGGGCACTAAAAACTTAATACCCCCAACCCAAACTTTGACTTCTACTCGCTTAGAATTCACTAAGAAACAGTTTATGTGCTGACAATTCAACACGAGGAATACGCAAACGAAAGGTCATTCACCCGTAGCATATATCCTTTCGCGCAATAATGGTTGTCACCTCACGTCGGCTTTCCGGTACCTGTTACACTATTGGCTGGTACAATTTCTTTTCACACGTATAAACACAGAGATAATAGAGTAGGCAAGCCAGTTCGAAAAACGGGCCTCAACAGAAAGAGATAGAGAATAATTATACCACGAATTATACAGAATCATTCTATCTCTTTTTAACATACTTTTTATTTTAAACATTTTAAACATTTATTTTAAACATAAGTTAATAGCTCTTTGGTTGATAGTTGTGGCCGCTGTGACTGTTAAATGAGAGTCCTAATGCACATAAAGCATAAGTAATATAAGGATAGAATTAGGTAGAGTTATTTTCATACCTTATAGTTAGGTATATTATCTCTATGCGTATAGATGTCAGTATGTTATTATTTTTATTTTCATTTAATTCGTTTTTAATTTTAGATACTTTTATAAGACGGATACTACTACGCCTTGGATATAATGTTTTATTAGTTTTTCTATATTTTTTTTTTAATAAGACGTGTGAGTGTGGTGTGATATTAAAGCTCAGTTACATGCGTTTATGAACCTGTCGTAGAGGCAGGGGTTCCCGACTATTGTCTCGAAGAGGTTACTGTCGAAACTCCACATGTGCGTGTCATTTGAGTCGTAGAATAGGGGCTGGAAGGTCAACGCAGATAGCTGACATTCGCGCTGGCTGCCGATCACCGCGCTCAGGTTCTGACCACTTGCACAGCATTTCGGCACTACTGGTTTCTGGTCCTGTTAAAACAAGAGAAAAATATTGTTACGTCATGTGTAAGCAAATTTTCTACACATTCAAATGTATGGATGATTTTTTTTTTTTAATTTTATCATAAATCAATAAAAACAATTTTCAATATGTACACATGTTCATTCACTACACTCGAACACACTGAACTTTTATAAGGGTCATCTTAGAAAAGAACAGAATATTTTACGTTATTTATTTGTTCATATTCATAGTACTAGTTTATAGGCAGATTTTTAGTACATCTCATTTCATTTTCAAAATCATAAATAGTCTTTACTTCTATGGAAAATGTTCCTAGTTAAAAATTTAAAAAAATATTGATAGTATAAAATTTCAAGCAAACAAAAAACTTGTTTGATTAGAATTACGTATTGGGTTTATTTGTTGGGCGTTGGCCTATTGATTTTTAAAAAGAAATCTTTTTAAAAAAATAATTTGTCATAAAATGTAATTTGAAATAATTTCACGGTGTATTTTTTCACTCCAAAAATTTTATATTTCGATTAAGTGTCGTGCATGACCGGTACACTGCAAACTCGTAAATTTTATTGTTTTAAACTCTAAACAGTATCCAATTATTTAATTATTTCACTCTTTTTAGAGCACGAACTTTTTATTATTCCGTTATTTAATTCTTTTTCGTTGTGAGCTTTTAAAATTTCTATTTTTGCCGATTACAATGAATACAACTAGTGCCTTTATTTTCAATGATTTTCCAACATTTTGGCGGGACCAAATACAGCACATAATGCCTCTATTAACTATACTAACTTTTAAATTCTGATATGAACGGCTGCTCCATTGTGGTCGTGAAGTAAATATTTCTTGGCCATTTATCAAAACAAATTTTGTCTACACGTAGCGACATTCGTATCTCTGCTACATGAATGAAATACAAACAATCACATTACCGTGAATTATGAATTCGTCAGTGGTATGGTTTAACATTGAAGTAATACAAAAGAAATTGGTCACGTAGACTTTTATAAAGTAAAGAATTATTATTGTCAGACCTGCGTCACTCACGGAATAACGAGCTCATGATGAGATTGTATCGATATTCCGTTAAAAATTATTTTTTCTTCGAGTACAATGCATTGAAGAGACCACAGGGGAAACGCCTAGGGATGTTCTCTACCTACTTTTAGGTATTCGCCTAAATATAGTGGGCTTGTAACAAAATTTACAAACTTCGACTGTACTTCGTAGTTATTAATAAAATAAAAACTTTAATAGATATTTATTGAATAATTCAGAACTGATGATTTTTTAAATATATATAAAATAATAATAAATACCCATAGAAGATTTAAACTAAAAATAAATAAATTAATTAAAAATAAAAGCTTATACCAAATTAAAAACTAAAATAACCTACAAATAAAAAATATCATTTAAATAAATCCATGGGGTATCATAATTAATTGAACGAAAATAAAATGCTGTTGAATATTTAATACATGTACAAAATAAATTTTGTCCATATTCATGATGAGTTCATTTGACTGACACAATTGAGGTACTATTAAAGTTTTAAAAATTGAAATAAAAATTCATATTGACCAACCACTTTACGCACATCATTTCAGACTTTTCTCTAATACGGTACATGAACTGAATAATTTATTATATTATCGCAAAATGAGATTTATATTCACAACGTGAAATACTAGTTACTTATGATAACAAAATCGTTGTGAGCCTGCATTTGAATATTTAATATTATTAAACGAGCAATAGTTGTACGTCAAGTTTATCTTGAAAACAAGCCCGATAGTTTATATGAAACGAGGTAAGTATATAATTTTCAGGAAAATGGAAATTATTTAGCTGGGTGAGGAACTTAGGCTGTTCTGTGGGTTAGGAAAATACATTTTCACGGCAGCTCAACGATATTTACCTACAGAAAATATTTACTATTCCAAATTTTTATATGTTACAAAGTATTTGGATAATCAAATTTTACTTTGAAAAACGAAAATTTCTATGATTGTGTTTTTTTGGTGTTAGAAAAGAACCCAGGAAAAATAACTACAACTTTTTTCGTCCATATATAGATTCGGAGAAAGTAGACTGTGTGAGACGGATAAATAACACCAATGATTCAGAGGGGTTCTGTTTTCACATATCCCTGGAACTGTCAACTATGCACGAAACATTTTAATGAATGTGAACCGTAAACCGAAAGAGATATGTAAATAATTACCGTACCAAATAGAGTTCTAAACTATCAACCCACACCAAACTTACACTTGTTTAGACAGCAAGTGTGAGTTTATAAATATACATATTTTAAAAGCCATTTCATAAGGTTTTAGAAAAGGACATGAGACATGCGTACACAATTTTCACATCAAGTGTCCGCAACCAACCGAACCAAAAACAAAGACAAAATCCATTATGAATAGACGACGAACGAATCGATAACGATAAAAAAATAAAATACATCGATGTTTTCTTCTTCCAAAGTTCAATCGAATCTTTCCAACCCTAGCGTCTTTTATACATTGAATTTTTATTAAAAGAGATATCACGTTTGACCCGTGGGGCTACAGGTACGCAATATTGGAAAACGCGGCAACGTCTCTGACGCCTTGTTAGCTACGTGCTCGAAACGGTAACGAGTTGCGTGTTAGACGTCTACTCGCTCATGTATTTTATGTGGTTACTTCTTACTACAGAATTTCATGATTTCGAAATATACGCCGAAATTTTATATTCCTCAATACGCTGTCGATCTTTTATAATACCCTATAAATCGCAAGACACAAATTCTTTACATATTTATTTCGCAGGAAAATAATAAATACTTATATAGATATTTTACACCCAGACACGGAACAAATAAATAAATTTATGCACACAAATATTTGTCCCGGGCGGGAAACGAACCTGCAGCTTTTGGGTCTGTGCAGTGGACGCTCCGACCACTCGACCAATCATTTTGCCGGATAAGGCAAAGAGATTTAATTAGCTTTTTACTATGTTTCATTTTTGGATCGACGTTATACAAACGCTAAGTAATATACCAAACTTCAAAATATATTTTGTAAATAAAAAAAGAAAAAAACAGAAAACCGATTCGTCCACGTCGGTCGCTCTGCTTCAATTTCTTACTTACTTCTCCCAATCTTTGCTTACATAAAACTATCAAACCTAATAATTCGTTTGAAACTTTAATATGATTCCGATTTTAAGGACTAAAAACTAAACTAACGTATCAAAAAAAAAAACGTTTTTAAACGTCAAAAGAAACTATATAAGAAGGAACCATTCTTCACATTTCTTTTTCATTATCAAAAATATACGACCGTTTAAACAATTTACAATATAGATTATTATAATCTTTTTCAGTAGAGTTATAAAGTTAGCGCATAAAAAACATGTTAATATCAAATCTGTCAGTTTTCAGGTCGTTTGTTATTCCATTCCATTCCATCAGCCCTTTTTATACCCCACTGCAGGGGCTTAGGCCTCCCCTCAAGATGAGGGGGCTTGGAGCTTAAATCCACCACACTGCTCCAATGCGGGTTCGCGGATTATAACGACCGCCATCTATTGACAGCAACCGGGACCGACTGCTTAACGTGTACTCCGAGGCAAGGATTCAGTGATAGTTAATGTACTTAAGCCAGAAAAACTCAGTAGTACATGCCCGGATTCGAACCATGGCCACAAAGCCTTATAGATTTGAAACAGGTTCGCTGCGCTCGAGCTATCACGACACCTACGTTAATTGAAATCGTTTTATCTAAGGTTATTTGAAATATATTATTTGTATAACAAAAAAGATGGAACTGTAATAAATTAAACTCGTTACTTTAACACTTTGTTATAATCGGACACTTAATTATTCATGCTCTTTGTCTGCCGAAAATAAAAGAAACCCAAATGAAAGCAAAAGAGGGAGCTTTGTTTTAACGTAAGTCCATTTTACAAAGTTAAACTGAAGTTATAAAGAATTCTACCGTTCTTCCGAAATTTCGTTGAGATAAATACAAATGTATTTAATATAAAATTACTAATATTTTATATTTCCCGTAATGGCGAAGATGAAATATCAAGTATCTAATTAATAATAATAACATTTATTTATTCACCAGGATTTCACAATCAGCAGTCAAGTACCTGAGATGGTTGATATTTATTTTTTTCAGTTATATGTACTATTAAAACTAGAATAATCTTACTGATTTTTTTTCGGAACAAAACAAAAATAAAGGATTACCTTATGAAGCTATACGTAGCACTGGCATAATCATAAATAATCTAATGATATTAAATATATTGCAAATTTTCAACTTTTCTTTAAATTTACTTAGATCGTGTATGTATATTTTCATTATAAGATTGCTTCAGCGATCAATAGGCGTTTTCCGGTATTCGCACAAAGCTACTTTGCTTTTAAAAATACTGTAACTTATAATAATTATAAGTCTTTCTGTAATATTCTTTTTAATAAATTAAAAAAAAATATTAAAAATTAATTAATTAATTATCTAATTATTTAGATTATCTAATTACATAGATATTTAGCAACTTTATGATGTATAATGCCTATTTAGTTTAGGTGCAACCTTGACTGTTATCTATGTATCTATCTAGTAACTGATTATATTTTATATTATACTAGCTTTCCGCTCGCAGCTCCGCTCGCGTGGACTACACGTTTGTACCGGAACCCCTTTTTCCGGGATAAAATACAACTGTATAGTTCACGCGAGCGTAGCCACGGGCGTAAAGCTAGTTTGGAAATAAAATATAGCCTATATTACTGAGGGATAATGTAGCATTCGAATGGTGAATTTTTTTGAAATCGGTCCAGTAATTTTTGTGTTTATTTGTGACAAACATACAAAAATACAAATATTTCTTCGTTATAATATTAGTGTAGATTCAATAATAAAAATACCTGGGATATTCCACACAGCGTCATCTGGTCCCAAACTGAGCAAAGCTTGTATTATGGGTACCAGAAAACTGATATACGTACTTAAATATTTTTTACAATATATACATATATAGTTATTAAACTCCCAGACATGGAACAAATAGACATGTTCATACACACAAATATTTGTCCCGAACGGAAACCAAACATATTTTGCCACGAGTGGCAAAGAGTATTCGCCCAACGTTGGCAACATTTTCATATACACTCGTTTAATTTTGACCATTTCGAACTTTGTGTTTAGTCACCTTCAGACAAATATGCCTACAATAATTGCCTTTAAACAAAAGGGGCAAAATTAAGGTCATTTTTTATTTTGATATATTTATTAAAAAAATATTATGAATCGTTTATTTAGCAAGTTTTGTATTTGTTAACGGATATGTAAATATAAATCAATAATAAAACAAAAGCAAAACATGGTGTTTTGTTTTTGTTATGGCGATGAAGATACTTTTTCGCATTGATGTTAAGGCGAAAGATGGCAACTCAGTCATGACATCACTAGACACGAGCGTCTCGGGTACAAAACCTGGTGTTAATGTTCCATGAAAAACACTAATAATCAAAATCCATGCATTTAGAAAGTTACACACATGAATAGCCAACTTGGTTTCATACTTCAGTATATTGAAATAGAAATCTTCTTACTTTATAACATCCATATCACATAAATATTTAAATTATATTGAATAGAATTAACTGATTTCAGAACAGGCACGCCCTTATTACGTTATAACTATAGATTCGGGTAGTAAAACGAGGTACAGTGACGTCACAGCTCATTTTCAGTAGACAGCTGTCACGTAAACAAACATGAGCCAAATATTTACGTTGCCCACAAAACTTTGTGACAGTTACGGCATGAATTTCGCCGTAATATTGTTAAACCATTAAATTTTACGTTTATTACGCCTATTTATTCACTAAATAAATGATTTTAATCGGACTTTATGTAAACATTGCAAATTTGTGTGTTTCGCTCGAGCGAATTTATTGAGGCGACAAATGTAAGAAAATACGTAAATAAATTAAGTTAATGCATTTTCATAATAAATACAAAAACTTATGAAGGATGTTCATAGAGATACCGGGTTGCGACAACAAATGTGTGACAAAAAAAAATACCACGTAGATCAAATACACACCAGTTGAGGTTTTGAAATATTCTCTGTGAAATTGAATTTTGTATAACCCACATATAAAATTCGTATTGGAAATGAAAATAAAGATTCTGAAATTACTTTTCATATGTAATTGAACGAAATGTTTGTTTAAAACCAGACAATGACGTATCGTATGTCTAATTTAATGTCGGTTTTTGCTCAAAGATTCGGTCCCTTTTTACACCCTTATGTATACAATAATGTTATCAAGGCCTGCACTATAAGTGGATTAACAATATACAGCGCAAAACGATTGATAACTAAGTGGCTACTAACCCTGTCTTATACTGAAAGAATATTGCAAGTAATTAAATAATTATCTGTTCCTCCTGAGTGACGTGATACTGTTTTTTGTCGGTAAGTGGCTCATTGAATCGTGCCAACCAGTATATCGTTAAGCGGATACTTGATTTCTGATTATGCGAATGTTTTGGTGCCCACTTTTGTTCGTTTGGTAAATTATTTTGGTAAAATGTAAATAAATATGTTGTGGATAGCGCTAGTGTTGACGTGTTTGTGTAAGAGTTTCGTGATTGTTTAGTTGTGTACAGATCATGTAAAATTTCACAATGTTAACTGGTTCGGCCTCCACGACACAGGCATAAAGTCTAGTGTGGAAGGCAGAATGTAAAAACTAAAAATTGTAAATTTTGAGGTAAAATAAACGATTATTTATTTATTTATTATTATTTTAATTTATGAGTCTGTCATTTTGTTCACGTTTACGATCGTTTCGAACATAGACATAATAAATAGAGGAGGCAAGCCATTCCGAAATGCGGGTCTCGATAGAAAGAGACAGAGAATAAGAGTACCTAGTAGAAGTACCTTGATTTATACTATGGTACAGTTATTTTCCATCCTTTTTTCTCCTATGACAAACCGATGCCCAAACGCTACTTAAAGGGCTTTATGGAGCTTTCGTACTCTAGTTCGAAGCATGAGACGGTCCATCTTGATTATTATGTTATTTAAGATATCTATATACATACATTAAACAATACACTGTGTGACAATACACTCAGTATAATGTGTCGTGATAGTCCAAATCGCAACGAACCTGTCTCAAATTTATAAGGCCATAGAACCATGGTTTAATTCCGGGCGTGTACCAATGAGTTTTTCTGACTTAAGTACATAAACTATCACTGACTCCGTGCCTCAGAGGGCACGTTAAGCAGTCGGTCCCGGGCGCTGTCGATAGATGGCGGTCGTTACAATCCCCAACCCGGAGTGGAGCAGCGTGGTGGATATAAGCTCCAAGCCACCCTCACCCTGGGGGACGCCTAAGCTCATGCAGTGGGGTAAAAATGGGCTGATGTAGTGAAGAAGTAAAGAAACACTACACACCGAGAGAGTCCCATGTTCCAGTACCTTATTTACTATATATCTATTTAGGTTTAGTATTTGAAACAAATATAAAAATAAGAAGAGCTTGTTACAAACTTTTATTCTAAATTACAGGAGCAGTGACAACAGATTTGGAATTACATGTAGAATTTTTTTTTAAATCATACCTATTAAGTGCTACTTATCGTCTACTATTGTTTGTATAACTGCTGAGACCAGCAGCGCAAGTTTATGACTTATAGCTACTTTATAATTCAATAATCCAGATTTTTCCGAACCTTACCAACCTGCGCATCTGCTTCCTGAGCCCTTCATTCGAAAATAAATTATACCTACTATTTGGTACGATATTTACAATTTGTTTTTTAAATTTTTGTACATTAAATTTAGCAATATTTATGTTCATATAAACGATACCTACTACGTTTTTGTGATTATATTGTATGACATATACATATATGTAATTATGAGGGTCACCCGATTGGTGTCGGGTGACCATTTGAGCAAAGAATATTTTGTTCAGAGCATCAGCCTAGCCATTCAGCGCGGGAACCCTGCTAGCGTTCTCGGTACTTTGTGCTCACCATTAATAAATTTTGTATAAGTAAAAAAAAATTATCAAATATTTATAGATTATATGTATATATGAAAATCGCTTATTTGTTTTATAAAAAACAGTAAAAAAAATCAAACAGTAAGTATTTAGAATAGGTACCCCGATCACGAGTTATATGAAAAGGGTTCCGTAAAATAAGAACCTACTGAACACTGAACCCAAGATAACCGGCTAAGTGTACGTGAAATATATGCAAACCACTCATTTATGTAGTATTCGATAGTAAAATTACTTTCGAAAAACGGGCAGTGTGCGACTGTCCGCATCAGTCATTTAGTTTTTCAGTGATATTTTGAAAAATGTCACAAATACTGAGATAGAACCATGTCATATCAAAAAGACTTTTCTCATCTATCAATTCAACAAAACACTATTTATTAACGATTAAAATTTATAAATTTCAAATTATTTAAATAAATTTTTAAACTAAAAATCTTTATTAAAAGTTCATACAGGTATGTTACACGATGAAGTTGTTTAGGTTTTACAGTCATATCTTTTGAGAAATCATTATGGGAGTAGCTCGAAAATTTGATTATTATCGAATCGATTCGAATCGAATCGAATCGATCATGTAGTTCTAGAACCGAGTAGGTTTAGAGATACCATGTGACGGTATTTGTTTGGAGATACTCGTTCCAAAAATATTGACTCACACAACGAAAATACAGACTTGTCTCATTTTACAAAGCGATCAAGTCGTTAATCCCTTTCTCTTACGTTTTTGGCATGATTTGATGTCGCATTTTACAATTTAGGTTATAAGATCTGTTTTAAGTATGCAACATTGAGTTTAAGTGCACACTTGAAGGGGACAGCGTATCCGCCTACATACGAACTCTTACCTACTCTAATGCTCTGTGAGTTCGAAAATCCATAGCGATTACAAAAGCACTCCTTATTAGTTCAGTTCCATAAAGTTCAGTTGAAGACAGACCAAACCTAATTTAGTTTGAAGGAAGTATTCTGGAAAGAGCTTTAGAACATCCGAACCTTCGAATTTAAAAAGCGACGCATTTCACTACGTAGTGTCAGTTAGATTAAAGTAGGTATGTGAGTACAACGAAGTCATGGTTCAAGGTGATAAAATAAAGTGAATTGTTAGTGAGTGTTAAAGTGACATGTGGATATTAATGGATTTCTTTCGCTGTTATTGTTCAGCGAAACAAACTTATAAAGAACTTGTCAAGGGCTTTCCTGAGTGTATAACACAGAGCTAAAGGACAACTAAGAACTACAAGGCTATGGCAGTTCCTATATTTTTGCATAGAATCTAAAAAGCTATGTTAAAGTTAGGAGAAAAGCTACTGCTTCCAATTTAAAAGACGTAGACTTTCCCTTCAAGAAAAAAAAAATCAATTTCTAAGCCACAAAATCTAAAAATCGTGTACATAACGATTCATTTAGCAAACTCGCTCTCTAAAATACTATTTGAATAAACTCGATATTGCGGTATCATTATAAACACATAAGAGCGTATAGTGCTTGCTCTTATCTGCTCGAAATTTTAATGAAACGGCTCATTTTCAGTCGTTTGCTCCGCTCGACGCTCCACGTGCGAGATCCGCCTTCATTACGCCGAGAGCTACTTATCATACGCGAGGTACGAGTTACAAATGGGGCGTTTCCCACTTGGAAATTTTGTCACTCCGTATCATCGATCGAAAACAATACAGATACACAGGCATTGAAGTGATCGCGTCCATGACCTGGCAACAATCGTAGTTGTTTTTACTGTTGAAAAAAACTGCAATATTTAACTGAACTCTTTGGAATCTCATTTCTTTTATTGCATTTCACTTAAACTTGATTACAATTAGTGAAACAAATCGTTACGAAGGTATCTATGAAATGCGTCTTATCGGTCAGTGTCACGATAATAAACCAAACCAAATTAAACCAAATCAACGGCTGCATTTACCTAGATGATTGAGATGGTTACTGCTGGAACGGGTATGCCGGCCAACATGCCGCACAGCAACATTAGTAACCATAAATAGCCGATGTTTTATTAAAAGATATGTCGGTTTTTGATGACATTTTATATCGACCATACTCATCTATATGACGGACCGGTTGGTCGTCATATAAATACCCGGTCAATAATAAATAACCTTAACTTCTTCTCCAACCACCCTCTTTTACTACTTAAAATTCTTCATCTCTACCCATGGAATAGACTTTACACACTGTGTATGCCGGATATTTTTGGTCTAAGAACGGAATGGATGGTAATAGAAAGTAAATATTTGTCGGGTGCGTTTCGACGCGTCGAGTGCCGAGCTGGCTGGCGTGTGTTACTTTTGACGCAACGAAGAAGTCGATAAACGAAAACAAATAACATTATTAAGCGCTTCGAAAACAGTGTTTGCAAACAATATTTCATGTAGATCAATTCCAATAGCCAAGGTAAGCACTGAGCTATATACTAGTAGAACAGACGCCGCGAACAAAACTGTGCGCGCGGTACTATCACGTTGTTTCTACATTGATTTATCTACGAAGTATAATACACTGTATCTTACTTGTCTCATACTTGTTATGCTCGGTTCTATTCCACTATAATACACAGACTCACAAGTATTATACATGTCTTTAGTAGGTATTATACATGTCGTGACATTACTCGTAGGTAAAACAAGTAAGGCGGCAACAGTAGAAAAAAATGTAGGTACAAAAATTAGTTTTGAATGGTTTTAGTTTTGTTTTGTTTAATTATCGACGATAAGTTATGCCACTATCTTTTTTCTTCGCGGTTGATAGATATTTATACGTTTTTAAAACTAACGGCGACTGCTTTTTGAAATTGTTGTTTAATCACGTTCTTGGCACGTGGTCACGATTAGCATTCAGTCACTTACTGAATGAGTTGTTACCGGTCGGCTACAACGCTTGACGCAAAAATTTGGTTCGCGGCGTCGGTTAAAAGTAATACGTATAAAGGTAATAATCACAGAACAGGTCATAAGTGTCGTATTGACCCGCTTATGCTTCGAAGATATTTAACAGCGAAACAAATACTTGACTCGCAATACTTGAATGCAAAATCGAAAAATAAATTATCAACATCTAAAGAAAACGGCCACATACATAGTGCGCCGCAGTTTAAACTGGCTATGTCGCAAATTTAATTTGGATTAAATGCGTACATGCTTGTTTCATACCTCCCCCGCGACACTGTCGCCGCACCTACGTCGCCTGTCGTTGTTCTCACGACATTTGTAGTTACTGCTCGGTTACTTTGAATCGTAACGTAATATTGAATAGCCTAGAACCTTCTTCCATAAAAATGGTTTTAACATAAAAAAGAATTTTTCAAATCAGGACGGTACCAACATACAGCGTAGCCACAGTAAGAGTTACTGGACCAGTGAAACACCATATATCACCATTATCACCGTAGCTTGAGGATCACTGACGGCGCTCATCAGAGTGTGTCTAACTGGAGCGTCGTCAAGTCGCAACCCCGTCACACCTACAACGCTGCGGCGAACACCAAAACAGCAGTGAAGAGGAACGGCCGGCCGGCCCTGCAAACTTGTCAACATCAGCGCGTCGAGTTACTCAGTAGTGTTAGTGAGTTTGCCAAATTGTAAATAGTTAGGATCCTTTTATTCTGTTTTCTTCTTTTTCCTTTTTAGTTTTATTTTATTTAGTATTTTAAGCTGTAAAATTTTAGTATTAAGTTCAAAAATGTCTAGCTCATCCAAAACGTTAAGTTCTGATGACACACAAAAACCGAAGATGTCAGTCGGTGAACCTGCGCTCGCTGGGGCTGCGAGGTCAACAAAAAGAAGGAAGGAGCAGACGTTATCTGCAACTTCGCAAAAACCTTCACGATCGCTTCGTGAAAAAGCGCTTAAAAAAGCCGCGGCAACGGCGGAAAAGTCGAGGCGGTCACAGCCCACAGTGACGCGATCTCTTCCGGAGGCAACTGTGGGTGTACAGAAAACACCTACGTCACCCACAGGCATTCAATCGGAATGCGGGATGCACCCCCGAGTGGGAACTCCCGACGCGACGAACCTAAAAGTGGAGTGCTGGCTCCAAAAATCCCCCAAAGATGCGATAATCAGGGATGACCTCTCAGACTCGGTGTGCTCCGTGGGATCGCCAACGCCTTCCGAGGCGCAGCGGTCAGAACCAAGACGAGCTAGTCTACTCCCGATGAAGAGAGGCCCAGGGGTCGCTATGGACTTGGCCACAATTGAGGCCAACTCCATGCTCCAAAAGGGGAAGGAGGCTCTGGAAACAGCTGGCACTATGAAAAGAGAATGTAAAGCCACCGCTCACGAAGCTATCCAGGGCCTCTACGAGATAGTGCTGGCACTCTCAGACTCCAGGTCGAGACACCGAAACAACCTGGATCTGGAGCGAGCTCGTCACGCGCAAGAACTTGTGCGTGTAGAGCGAGCTCACAGCAAGGTGCTCACGGAGGTGAACAAAGCTCTGGTCTCGGGGCTCGGCCAGGCCCGCGTGGACATCAAGAAAAATCTTGAGGAGACGCAAGCCATTAGGGCCTGGCTGGGTTACGAGACAAAGGAGCAGAACACCACCGTGAGTGAGCTCCTAAAAAAGACGTCAGAGTTGGAGAGGGGAATGGAGGGCCTCAGAACTGAATTAGCCCGGCTGAATAAGGGGGACAGAGACTCTGCCTTTCGGAACCTGGAGAGTGGCTTCACCAAGACCAAGGTCAGGGTGGAGGCGCTCTCAAATCAGCTGGATGAGCTCCGAAAAAATCAAGCGAGGGCCCAAACTGACACCTCCGAGATTCTAACCACAACCCAAAAAACACTCTCTCGGCTACAGGAGTCGCCAAAGAAAAAACACGACACGACACAACAAAATAAAATGGAGAAGGAGTTGGCGGAAATTGGAGCGTCAGTCAAACAACTCACTACTGACATTGGGCGCTCCATCGAAATAGCCGACTCAGTCACAACACTCACAACTACTGCGCTCACAAAAGAGATTCACGAGGAGCTGCAGCCACTGAGGGAAGACCTAAAGGCTGCGACTGCCGAACTCAAAAATGTATGGGCCAAGGCGCCATCCCCTCCAGCTCTTAGCCTACAGGCCGAGCTGGCGCAAGCGGAAAAGAAAACCCAGAGCCCGCCAGTTCGGATAGTAGTGGCCCCGCCTCAGCCAAAGCCGAACCACACCCTCATTGTCTCCTCCACTGACCCCAAAGACAATGGGGACAGAGTTATGGAGAAGCTGAGGAAAGCTCTCAACACGAAAGTGTCGGGAGCCCGGTTCGACTCGGTGCGAAAGGCTAAAAACCAAAAGGTTGTCCTCAGCTGCAGCACCAAAGAGGACCTCATCATAGCCGAAACACGGGTCAAGGGGTTCAAACTCCTAAAAGCAGAGGTCGCAAAACCCGGTAACCCACAATTACTGCTCAGGGACGTGATGTCCTATCATAAAGATAGTGACATTGTGGAGAACCTCCTGACACAAAATACACACCTCCTTCAGGGCGTCGACCTGAAGGAAAACATTATAAAAGTCCGGTATAGGAAAAAGGCGCGCAACCCGCACACGTGCCACCCGGTCCTGGAGGTCTCGCCGATGCTGCATAAAAGGTTGCTTCAAGCGGAGAAGCTATACCTAGACCTGCAGCGGGTGGTCGTGGTGGATCACTCCCCCTTGGTGCAATGCATCAAATGCTTGGGATTCGGACACACCAGGGCCATCTGTAAGGAGGAGGCAAATCGCTGCAGTCATTGTGGCGACACCCACTCGTGGGAAAAGTGCCCCATACGACTGCAGGGAGGGGCACCCTCCTGCAAAAATTGTGCAGCGGGAGGTGGCGAGGCGTCCGAGAGGGCACACAACGCCTTCAGCGATCTGTGTCCTCTAAGGAAAAAGTGGGACGCAATAGCGAGGCTGCGGGTTGCGTACTGCTAAGGGCAGCCACGATGGGACAAGCTCAACTCCCCAAGTAGCGGACAAAAAGGGGATGGCCTGTATGAGCATGAACAGTCTCAAGTTCATACAGGTCAACCTTCATCGCTCCAAACTGGCAACAGCTGAGCTGCTTCAGGTAGCCAAGGAAACGGAAGTATCGATCGCCCTTGTACAAGAACCTTATGTAGGGAACAAGGGCGTCTTAAAAGAATACCCCGGCACTAGAATCATTCAGTGCTCCTTGGACCGCAAAAAGCCAGTGAAAGCGGCTGTAATAGTCTTTGGTGACCGACTGGGAGTCATACATGACCCGCAGTTGGTTACCGAGACAGAGGCAGCCGTACTCCTGACAGCGGGAAACCTGAAGCTGGGAGTGATATCTGTCTACTACGAAGGGGACAAAGAAATCGAGCAGAGCATGAGGCGCACACAGCAGGCCTGCCAAGGACTTGGCGCCACCGACATTGTCCTTGGAGGAGACGTCAACGCATGGAGTCACTGGTGGGGGAGCCGTACAGAGGACGCCCGAGGGGCGGCTTACAGTGCTTTCCTGGACGAGATGGGCTACCACATTCTCAACAGAGGCGACACGCCCACCTTCGAGGCGCGCGGGGGGGATGGGCTGCGTACAAGCATCATAGATGTGACGGCATGCAGCCCTTCTCTCCTGGGCAGGTTGGAGGGATGGCGAGTGGACAGAACGATGACGACTTCGGACCATAACGCGATTGTGTTTAGTCTGCGATTGGAGAAGCCCCTGGAACCCCAGAGGCCGTGCTCGACCCGCAGATACAACACCAAGAAAGCAAACTGGGCCGAGTTTGTCTCGCTCCTTACTCAATCACTCCGGTCGAGGGGGGTCACCCCTGAAAGCATTCGGGGAATTGCCGCTTCTGAGGATCTGGAGAGTTTAGTCTCGATCTACACGGGTGCCATCCGGGATGCCTGTGAGAAAGCCATCCCAAAGGTTGGCGCGCGCAGGGGCAAAGCCGCCCCACCATGGTGGTCCAAGGAATTGGATCTCATGAAGAGGGACGTCCTACGGAAAAAGAGAAGGATCCGTAATGCTGCCCCCAGCAGACGGCAATATGTAATTGACGAATACCTCGAAACGAAAAACGAATACTCGAGGAAAGCCGAGGAGGCCCAGACCCTGAGCTGGAAGTCTTTCTGCACCACGCAGGAAAAGGAGAGCATGTGGGACAAAATCTACCGCGTCATTAGGAGGACGGCCGGAAGGCAGGAGGATATGCTGTTGAGAGGGGATGGGGGGAATACCCTTTCCCCCTCTCAATCGGCGGAACTTCTGGCCGCCACCTTCTACCCGGATGATTCAGAGTCAACAGATCGGCCTTGTCACGCCTTCCTGAGGACCCTCATGGAGCGTACGCCTGTGGAGGAAATGGGACTGCAACAGGACGATCCCCCCTTTACCACAACGGAGATGGAGATAGTGGTGAGGGCGATGAATCCAAAGAAGGCCCCCGGACCGGACGGATTTACCGCAGACATCTGCGAGGCGGCAATACGGAGTGACGTGGAGGTGTTTATGGCAATAGCCAACAAGTGCCTAGCACTGAAGTACTTCCCCGCGCAATGGAAAGTTGCCCACGTGGTAATAATCCGAAAACCCGGAAAAGAGGACTACACGCATCCCAAGTCCTACAGACCTATAGGGCTCCTATCGGTTCTCGGAAAGGTGCTTGAGAAGATGTTGGTCGGAAGACTGCAATATCACATTTTCCCTACTCTCCACCCACGGCAATATGGGTTCATGCCCCAGCGCGGAACCGAGGACGCCCTCTACGACCTAGTGAATCTCATCAAGAGAAATGTAGAGAACAAAAAAATTGTTCTCTTAATCTCACTGGACATAGAGGGTGCCTTCGACAACGCCTGGTGGCCTGTCCTCAAAGCTCAACTCGCAGTAAAGAGGTGCCCAGGGAACCTTTACCGGATGGTCTGCTCGTACCTCGACGACCGGAAGATCACGGTTAATTATGCCGGAGCGACATGTGAGAAGAGAACCACTAAAGGTTGTGTCCAAGGATCCATCGGCGGACCAACCTTTTGGAATTTAATTCTCGACTCACTGTTACATGATCTTTCGACCGACGGAGTACACTGCCAGGCATTTGCGGACGACGTGGTATTGGTGTTCACGGGTGACTCAATCGACGAAGTGCAGGACGGTGCCGGCGGGGTCATTCAAAAAGTAGTGCAATGGGGGTCGGATCACAAGCTGAGCTTCGCACCTCATAAGACGAATCTCATGGTGCTAACAAGAAAGCTCCGGTGCGACGACCCCGTTGTACTTATGGCGGGCAGGCAACTTCAAATAGTGAAAGAAATAAAGCTGCTGGGCCTTGTGCTCGACAGCAAGCTCAGCTTTAAGTCTCACGTGGATGCCACCTGCAAAAAGGCGACGGACATCTACAAGCGGCTAGCGTGCGCGGCCAGGGTGACTTGGGGACTCAACCCGGAGATTATCAGGACTATATATGTAGCTGTCATCGAGCCCATGGTGCTTTATGCATCATGCGTATGGGCATCGAGGACGGAGTTCCTGATGATCAGAAATCGGTTGGATTCCCTACAGAGAGGGTTCGCCCAGAAAATCTGTAAGTCGTATCGAACGGTCTCGCTCACGGCTGCGCTCGCACTGTCGGGTCTGCTTCCGCTGGACTTGAGGGTGCGGGAGTCCGCCGCCTTATATAAAGCCAAAAGAGGCCTCTCGCAGGACTACTTGCCACCGGGAAAAGAGCTCGAGAAAGAGGTGAGCTACTTACAGCAATCTCACCCCTCGAATTTAATTAGCTTCGACTACGAGCTCCTCGATGACGTGGACCCCGCCACCTTCGGTCTTGCTGCCGCCGGCCCAATTATTTACACCGATGGCAGCAAGATAGAGGGAAAAGTGGGGGCTGCGCTTACCTGGTGGCAGGGTGGTGAGGAAATAAAAAACCTCACCTTCAGTCTGGACCCCTCCTGCTCCGTCTTTCAATCCGAGCTCTACGCGCTCTCCAGGGCGGCTTCACTTGCGCAAGCGAGTGGAGAACCCCTGGTTAACATTATGAGCGACTCGAGATCGTCCCTTGACCTCCTAAAAGATCCAAAAGCGAGCCACCCGCTGGCAAAAGAGATCCAGGAGGTCTTGGGGGAAGCCGGAGCCGAGGGTAGAAAGATTCGATTCTTTTGGTTGCGAGCTCATGTCGGAACGCGGGGAAACGAGAGAGCTGACGAACTGGCAAAGAAGGCGGCTCTCGGGGCATGCACTGCCGCGGATTACGACAAAATCCCCCTTAGTCATGTTAAGAGGAGCATACGCGAGGAGACCGTCCTGAAATGGCAGGATAGGTACGAAACCGCGAGCACGGGAGCAGTCACAAGAAAGTTCTTGCCAAGCGTGAACACAGCGTTCCGCATGGTGAAAACGACTAGACTGACCCCAGTGCAAGTGCAAGTCTTGACAGGACATGGGGGGATAGCGGAGTATTTACACAGGTTCAAGTTGAAAGACAGTCCTGCTTGTGAATGCGATGCTGATGTCGTGGAATCGGTTTGGCATGTCCTCCTGGAGTGCCCTCGTTTTCTCGCTGCCCGCTTCGACCTGGAGAATCTACTGGACACACACATCACCCAGCCCGACATTCACATAGTAATGTCGGACCCACGCACTAGACACCTGTTTCTCGCGTATGCGGAAAAAGTTTTCCGCATTGCATCTATGAGGAACAGCACAAAAAACACAAAACCAGCCATACAAACAACACACAGCGCGGCCGAAACCGTGGTACGGGAGGACTCTGGGAGGATCATCGTCCGGGAAATAACCCTACACAGCACAAGCGAACAGAAACTGTTTGCGCTCGCAGAAAAAGGGATCCCGGGCCTGAAAATCAAAGGAGTGGCCCTGTTCATGGACACCAGCGCCGAGCGCCTCGGAATTTGCTACTGTATGACTCTTCCCGGTAAAAGAAGCGTGGCGATTTCCCCTGGTTTGGCGGCTCTCCTAAATGGCAGCACCTTCAAAACGAGCATGAAGCGCAGAACCTTCGACGCGCTTTCTTATATGGAGGTCGGAGGAGAAACGTGCAGAATAATTAGGATCTGTAACAAGACGATCCTATTGTTCGACTGGGCCGAAAAAACACCCTTCGCCCAGGCATGCTCGGTGCTTACCCGTTTGGGGGAGTCGACTGAGGGCTCTCGGGATACCCCAGTTAGAATTAGTGTGGACGCGATGGTGGTCTCCTGGGAGAAGGGGGATGTCGCCGATCTCATTGGCTGTAAAAAAGCATCAGCTTGCCATGAGATTGTGGTATATGAGGACCGAGGTGCAAATCTCAGTTTCCTCCTTGCCACAGCGGCGACGTCCTCGGTTGACTGTTGGGGACAACCGGTGGAGGGGGCGTCCACACTGAGTGGCTCTGAGCGTCTCCAGCTAAAACTGGCTGAAGGAAACCGGACAAGAAGGGAAGAGGAGTGCAAAGAAGACAGTAGTAAGAGGTCCGAGATGTCGGGCAAAGTTGGTGCATTCGTGCAAACGTTTTGCACAGCTGTGCTGTCGATTCCAGAGGCAACCTCCAGGAAAGTCATTCAATTGACCCCAAGTAAGAGGGTGGATATCGAAAAAACCAGAAAATACCAAACTGCCGCACCCACGCCCACAAAAGCTGACATGGGTTGGGTCTGTCCGCCTGATCGTATACCGGTGAAGGAACCCATGGATCACATGATCAACGCTTTTCTCGAGTTCGAGGCACTCACAGCAGCAACGAAAACCGTGAACCTTAGGACGTGCAAGAATATCTTGCAAACGTACCGAAGGGGAAACGAAGGCTTGCTGAAAGTAAGGCTCGAGGAGGCAGACGCTGCCGTATATGACAATGCCACGGCGGAAACCCTAAGGGGTAATCCGGCTGGCAGACATATGGTAGCGTACAATTGGACATGTGGTTTCGTGGTACTTGACAAGGAAGCGTCCGATCGTGCGGGCAGACCAGTGTATGAAACCCCCCCCGATGACCCGGTAGTGGTCACCGCTCGGTGTACGAGGATTGCGTTGGAGGATGGAATCCTAGAAAAGGCGAAAGCCTTCTCGTGGACGACGGAATCTGATGCGGCCTGGAGGGCCTGGTCGGTGCCTAGGATAGAGTGGGTTAACGGGGTTCCTGGGTGTGGGAAAACGACCTGGATAGTCCGGAACTTCGATGTCGAGAGAGACGTGATCGTCACCACAACTACAGAAGCAGCAGCCGACCTAAGACAAAGGCTAGCCAACCGCATAGGATCAAACGCCAAATCCAAGGTGCGAACTATGGCCTCGCTACTCGTAAATGGAATAAGGGAGTCAGATAGGAGTTGGTGTAGCCGACTCATTATCGACGAAGCCCTTATGAACCACTTCGGGGCCATAGTAATGGCAACGCGTTTGTCTGGGGCATCCGAACTAATGCTTATCGGTGACGTGAACCAACTCCCGTTTATTGACAGGGAAGGACTATTTAGGATGGAGTATACCCGTCCCGGCAGTGTGGCGTGTATAACCAGGGAGCTACTCTGCACTCATAGGAACCCGATGGACGTGGCATATGCCTTGAACGAGATATACAGTGGTGTATACTCGTCTAGGGCAGAGATTCGGTCCCTGAGTCTCGAGAGGTACTCGGGCGTGCGAATACCGGCAACCCTCCCCAACACTCTGTACTTAACACACACACAGTCAGAGAAAAAATCCCTGATTAATCAGGGATTTGGGAAAGGTGAAGGCTCGCGCACCTTAACCATACACGAGGCTCAGGGTCTGACCTACGATCGGGTGATTATAGTGCGGACGGCAGAGAGATTGCAGCTGCATAACAGTGTCCAACACGCTGTGGTTGCAATAACTCGGCATACCCTCTGCTGTACATACCACACTGACGAAAGCGATGACGCCATAGGAAGGTTCGTCGCGAGGGCGGTGAACGCTTCGACTGGCAAAATAAAAGAGTACAACCTAAAAATGGCAATTAGGAGCGGGGACGGAGCGGTCGTGGAGGCGATGACGAAACAACAGCGATGAGGCACGACTCCCCGGCTGGCAAGTTTCGGTTTCAAATGGCTATATTGAAATCCCCTAATTTGCTCCCTAAAAGTTCCCCCTAAATTAAGATCAATAATGTCAAAATTAGTTTTAAGTGTTCCCAAAAATGTAAAGCACTGGAGTTGGCCGCACACTCAAAATCTTGAAGCGCAGTGGCAGGAGTGGCGGGTTATTCTGTTCCCTCAAAAATGGTTGAGCAGGGTGACGGCTGCTTCTTCTCGCCGTGTCTGTGAACAGGCGCTGCGTGGGGGGATTAGGCCAGCTCGGGTGTGCTTAAATCATAAAAGTGTCATAAATGTAAACATTTAAAAAAAAAAAAAAAAAAAAAACAAAAAAAAAATATGCATGTATATATATATGATTAAATAGAGAATAGGATATAGGTAAGGTAGGGCAAACTCACTGACACAAGAGAACACTGCAAACGCGGTGCATGTGTTGCTCATAAAATTTAGTAATAAAAGCTCATATAAGAACATGGACTTCGAGTCTATGGTAGATGAAGTTAAAATAAAAAAAAAAAAAAAAAAAAAAAAAAAAAAAAAAAAAAAAAAATCAGGTTGGTAATTTCTTATATTAGACTGTTTATACGTGCTTATTCCTCAAGCTTTATAATATTCAATTTAGACAAACTGTGCCTGCGACTTCTTCTGCATGGACTTGAATCTATTTAAGCCTATAAAATGCAATGTTGTTCGTTAGAACGATTAAACAATTTCCACAATTGTTTTGGTGTTTGTTAATGAGGCAGGTAGAAGACTTAATTCGATACGGACCTACATAAGCTTGCTCCCTTATATTAAGTACGCGTAAATTTAAAAATTTAAAACATTTTGATTCTGTAGATAAACTTTGATAAAATAAACACTAAATATTACTCAGAATAAAGCTTTATGTGTTACAGTTAATTTTGAGTTATTTTAATTTTGAATCTATTAAGTGGCTTTTACGTGATGCGCGAACAAAAGAACCAACAAACTGAGAAACAGACAAAATTTTCATAGACTGATTTTTACATTCTATTATATTACTTATTCCTTGCGCCTCATAATATTTTTTATTGCGTACAGACACGGAATGTCTAAGATTTTATTATATATATATATAAATAAATATAAATGTCTTGGACATAAATAAATATTGCATTAACTTTTAACTAGCTTGTATTATCAGTATTACGATGTGCGAGATATAAACTGAAAATTATTCCATTCGTTTCTTAAAACCGGTAGAATAAAATCTTTACTTACTCTATACTTAAATTTATTTAATACTTCTACTTACTTACTTTACTTACTTAGAATACTTAAACTCTCGAGTGGTGCTATATACTATGTTAAATATAGATGTTTCAACAGAGTAAGGCTTTGTGATCATTACATAAATAACTTTTTAGTCTATTTTGTAAATTTAATTTTAATTTTAATGTAACTATGTAATGTAATTTTAAGTAATTTTAAATGATGCTAACACGATGTTAATTATTTGTGCAGGTACATAGATATAGCGAGTTGTACCAACAAAAACATAGACGCCGCAAACCAATTTGATATTTTGAAATCATCATCGTCAGCCCGTGTCTCTCCACTGCAGGATATAGGCCTCTCCCAAGGCTCGCCACCACACATGCTCCTCCGCCTTTCGCATCCAACTACCCCCGGTATGGTGCTTCAGGTCATCTGTCCACCTGTCCGGGGGGCGTCCAACGCTTCGCTTTCCGGTATGTGCCCTCCATTCGAGAACTCGTCTACCCCATCGGTTATCAGTTCTACGGCAAATGTGACCGGCTCATTGCCACTTCAGCTTGCTTCAGCTATGTCAACAACTTTAGTTCTTTGACGGATTTTTAAATATTCACTCTAAAATAGAATTTGGTGCTGTATGAATGTGCTTCATCCTAACTAAAACACCATTGATCAAATCATTCAATACAGAGAAGGCATCGTCGTGTCTTGCTCAACAACAGGCCCGGTCTATTATTATACCATGAACAAAAGCTTACGCGAAATCACTTGTGTACGTGTTGTGTTGACATACAGCCAACGCTTTTGTATTTAGAGGCCTTATCCATAAAACAATTTGTACGAGAAATAACTTTGAGGCATTTCGTAATGGAAAAATAATAACACGGAATTACACGAACACGTATGTAATATTCATACATCATATCGATTTGGAACAAATAACAACAGTCATTACAAAATGCCTGATAGGAATAATATAATAAACTGATATTTTTATTGTAACTGATTTGGTGATTTATAAATTAAGCTTGTATCTGACAGATATAAATTTATGGTTCCACAAAATTCTAACTAAACTGGATCTAAATAAAAATTTCAATAACTCCCGACACAAAAAAAAATAACCTTTAAAAAGTGTGAAATAATGCAAGTTTGTTCATTGTCTAATAAATTTTGATCCTTAAAGGCGTCTGGGACCGCTAATTATTAGGTATTTTAAGTTTACTTAGCGGTTCCAGGCGCCTTTAAAGATCGAAAATCATTAGACAATGAACAAACTTGTATTATTTCACACTTTTTAAAGGTTAGTTTTTTTTGTGTCGGCGGTTTTTAAAATTTGTTATTTAATTTTTATTTCAAAATTTTTAAACTTAATTATTTAGTTGAACTAATTCGTACATGATCAGACAAAAAAAATAATTTTCATGTTTTTAGTTTTCATTTCGTTAGTTAATATTCCTCCTTCCCTTTCAATATAGTGTACATTATTCTACTAGTCAAGCCCTTTAATTTATTACCCATATTGATGGAGTGGTAAAAAAAATATATAATTCGCCGTTTTGTAGTGGCGGCCAGCTTAGATTTGAAATTTGTCATAGTGTATAGTATTCTACTAGTCAAGACCTTTCATCTGATACCCTTATTGCCGGAGTAGTAAAAAAATATGATATTCGCCATTTTGTAGTGGCGACCATCTTGGATTGATTTTCATCAAACACAACTAAGAACACTCCTTACTAATTCACCTTTCATATTAAAAAATTCGCATTTAAATCGGTTCATCCGTTTGGGAGCTACGATGCCACAGACAGATACATAGATAAACACACACGTCAAACTTATAACACCTCTCTTTTTGCGTCGGGGGTTAATAAACGTTTTTTAATTAGACAGTTAGTGTTCTTTGAAAGTCATTTTGTTCTCAATGAATTCCCCATGTTTACTCTCTTTAATAAATATATTACGAAATTTGTATTATTAAGAAATAATAAATACAGTGCCTACGTTGCGTTAATTTCTACTATCCACAACAATTTGTCATAACTGGTTCATCGACATCGACCGAATAAAAGTTAAATTTAAGACGACTGTCCCAGTTTGCTACTTATCGTTATACTTCACTTTATTATTTCAAGAAACAAGATTTTATTTAAAAAACACTGAATAAAAAATAATATTTAGTGAATTACGAAAGTAAAGCTACAGAATAACCCCATCCTAGTCACTGATCAAAGACACAGGTAGGTACAGTGCACATTTCGAGTGTGACATTTCAAAATTATTTTGAAGAAAATACTGTTCTCCTACAATCTTTAATAAGTTCACTTTTTTGTTCAGTGTATTTTAAAATAAAAACTTCTTTTTTAAACTTAATTTCTTTTATACTTTTTAGCATTAAAATTTGTTTAATGATACGTTTTTATTATTCATGTATACATATAATTAGAGAATATGGATGCTCGTTGACCGATGCCAAACCGCTGCATACAGGCATACGGGGGTTTATGGAACTTGTCTACTCTAGTTATATTATCTCTATGTTTACCGTACCCTTTACCATTCTTGTTACTGTACATGTTACCAATGCATTACCTTATTTGGTACCGAACCTGTTACCATGTCTATCGCTGTACCTGTTGCTATTACTATAGACTTCCCATTTGCCACCTTAAGGCTTCATCACCATGCTCTGGATACCACCTGATAGGTAATATTAATAAAACTGTGACATCTCACACACGATCATCTATCTAGTCTCAAACTAGGCAAAGATTGTACTGTGAATACTAGACAACATATATGAATTTTTAAATATTTCAAATAAAATATATACAAATATAGATATTTTACCACACACATGCACGCAGGGAACAACTAGATTTGTTCACCTAGGGCCAGAGTACTTATCAAGATAAACCCAATGAGCCAAAAATACAACATGGCTATGGTTCCTATGAATACCTTCCAGCTCTATTATCAAACTGGCTCTGTCGTCAGACGCTAGGCATGGAAACCACCTAAGGCTATTATATTTCTTATCAAGACGAGCGTAATGAGCACAAACACGCCGGATCTATTTGGTTTAGTTGAGGGTATTTCCTATGGTAACCTTTCGTCTCCAGGATCAGATTAGCTCCGTGATACCATGCTATTGCATTCTCACCGAAGTTAAGTGAGTGTATATATTTCATTCTGACGCACTCTATAGTCACATATAATAACTTGGGTCAATCGTAAACCAGTAAGTGCTTGAAAAATTTATTAGAAATGTCCCGGAACAACTGACAGACTGACAAACATACAAACGAAGCAAATAAAAGCTATGTTTAGCAGTGGATGCCTGAAATGACGATAAGCAATTATTCTAAAATAAATTATATTCCATAAGCAATATACATGAATTTTTTATGCATATGCCTTTTGATGTTTTGCAAAAAATTATATAATATTTATAAAAAAAAAGTGGAATGCAAATAAAGCTGACAACGTTCCTTTCGGAATACAAATTAAATATAAAACATTTGAAAGGCAACGTTTTGTATATTTAAGAGGCAAGTGTTACAAAGTGCTGAAAGAGAGCTATTTCGTTCGTCCGTATTATTTGCTTGCTACTGCTCCGTAGCCTCTTCGAAGACTGTTTGTAGTATAACGTCTACATTTTAGTTATTAAAACAAATATTCACAAGTACTGAATCTTGTGTACAATAAATATCATATATAACAAATATAATAATGATTTTTAATTTCAATAAAAGTGTTATATTGACAGAAAATATTAGTTTAAATGAGTTATGGCCGCTATTGTCTGCCATCTATTAGAGAAAGAATACAATATCGATTTAAATGAAATCGTAATATTAATGTGGTTGCATACAGTACTACTAGACATACAGCTGCGGAAAATGCATTAGCTTTTCCCACGGCACGACAATTGTTTAAATCGCGTAGTCGAAGTAGTCTGGAAGATTATAAGTATCCTAATAAAGTTTATTATTATTATTAAAATCTGATAGAGCGATAGTTAAAGAGTAAAAAAATCCGAGGCATATTTTATCCTGTTTTGATTCGGGTCTTTTATAGACGCCCTGGAATTGTATTGACTGATATTCGACTCTTATTATAACACTATTGACTTTTATTCAGTATCGCTGGTACTTTACAACTAATCATTATGGTACATAGATTGTCCGTCCGTCCGTCTGTCCGCGCTATTTTCCAACATATTTTTTGAATGTTGGAACAAAGGTTTGATTTGAGTTTTAGTTTTGTAAGTATCATTTTGGAGCTTATTGGCGATTGCGATTTTCTCATCTTTTTATGTTTAGTCCGCCATAACAAAGAAAATTTCAAATTGACCGGATTTAAGTTCAAAAAGTGCAAATGACTATATTCTCGTGTTCCGAAACAGCCAGAGCATGTCAAATAAGCAAGTTCATAATATACCCATCAGTATGTTACGTTTAAAATAACACGTTCATATTAAATGTACTTATTCATGAACACTTTTCGTGCTTCTAAGTAGATTATGTTTATTACCACAGAGTAAAATAAAAGGTCTTATTTTAGTCCACGATATTATGCCATTGAAAAATGTGTTTTATTTCGGTGTTTATTACATGTATTACCAGTCTTCCTATATTTAATACAATGTTTTTTTTTCAACTCATAATTATTCGACTCGTACACTTAAAATATTATAGTAAGCGACTTGCAAATATTTACAAAAAAAAATAATATTATTTTCATCCAAAAAATATTATTTCCACTCGAAAAAGATCTGAGTTAATCTCAAGTCGTGCTTAAACAAGTTTCACTTCAATAATTAACTTAAATTAATAATACATTACTGGATATTCTAATAATCGCTTTAACCACAGCTAATCTGAAAAGCAATAACGTTTTTATGTACATACGTAATTTAACGTATATGCTTGTATTTGAGTTTGTACCAACCACCGGTACTTACCAAATTTCAATTACACGGCTCGTTATTTGCGTGGATGACCTTTTGATAAAATATCAACATATTTTTAAAATCATTAAAAAACTTTGTGACTCCAAAAAGAGTCATGGATCAGTTGGTTGGAAATTGATTCTCACAATTTTAAAATTTCGTTAACGGAATTAGACAACTGTACCATCATAAAAATAACAAGCAAAAGCAAATGACGCCTTTCCACTCGGAGTCACTGGACTGTGAACGTGTTAAACAATTTGAATAACAAATACGATAAAACTTTCAAGAACTTATTCCGTGAAAAACTGTATAAAATTTAGAAAAACAACCTTAGTAAGGTGTTAGTTTATTACTGTTTTATGTAGAATTTATTAACCGAAAATTTATAAAACTATCTAATGGCATCGTACCTCAAGTAATGAGAAATTCCATCTTATTCCCAGAGCGGTGAGTTCTATTAAGTGAATCTTCGGAAAAAGAATGGGTTTAGTAGGTCCCCTAGAGTCGACCCAATCTCGTTAAGTGGCTTCGCGAGCCTTGCTCATCGGCCTTTATTAGTTATTTATCCTCACGAAGTTCCCAAGACCTGACTGAGAAAATTGTCTTTCATGTAAATTGTATCGCCGAAAAACAAACGATGTACGTACGAATAATTCCGATTTTAAGGAGTGGATTAAATAATTAAAATTTATTTTGTAGGTTGGTACTTAAGATAACAGAACCATCAAGATGGAATGTCGCATACTTCAAATCGATTGAAAACTTGAGCGAAATAGCAGAATCAGAGATTAAACAGATCGTACGTCATTATCATCATCATCATCATCAGCAAATTTTTACCCCACTGCAGGGGCTTAGGCCTCCCCCAGGGTGAGAAGGGGGGCTTGGAGCTTAAGTCCACCACGCTGCTCCACTGCGGGTTGGGAACTGTAACGACCGCCATCTATTGACAGCGTCCGGGACCGACTGCTTAACGTGCCCTCCGAAGCACGGTGTCAGTGATATTGTGTACTTAAGTCAGAAAAACTCATTGGTACACGCCCGGATTCGAACCATGGCCCTATGGAGCCTTATAAATTTGAGACAGGTTCGTTGCGCTCTGGGCTATCACGGCACGTCATTGTCATTATTTTAAAACAAATATTTCGTTAAGTTACACATGATGTGTCAATTCAGAAACGATTTGTTTTTCCAGTACGATTTTTGCACGTACGTCATACTAAATCCACTTCGCAGTGCGGTAGCAAAACATCAAGTGGCATATATTTTGTCTGTGGCGTATATTTTATTGCTCATATTTCTGGGACCACGATGCTGTATCTCTATATTATGTACATTCATGTTAATGTATATAGTTATTTGTATTTGCATATATTTGAATATATCAGAAACTTTCAGAGAGATCCTATATTACGTGATTAAAAATTAACTATGTTGCGAGATGATACCAGATTTAAAAGTGAAAAACACAAAGTTTTAGGAAATCGCATGGACATTGAAGGGCACAACAATACGTTTACCGATAAAAAAACCTATGTAATTTCATCTTGTTTTGGTATATTAGTATAATATTCACCGAGGGAAGGAAGTGACCGATTATCGCTGAGTGAGCATTTGAAGCCCGACGCCGCAGACGGAGGGCCTTAAACACACAAAGCGGGAATCGCACTTTGTCAAGATTGATACATACTCAGTTACGAGGAAAATGAAACAAATTATTTTTTTATGAATGAAAGTTAATATTCAAATTACTACAATCATTAAAACTTAACAGCAATGCCTTTCCCCTGTTCCAACAAGTTGTCAACAACGCTTGAGCAGCTTCTTTAAAAAATTTTTTTAAGTCAACGAATCGTCACTATCGTTTCTAGAGAACATTTTTAGCAAAATTATTAAGTAAATTAAGCACTTTGTATATCACTAAAAGAAATGCGCTCATTGTTTTATATAGACTGACGCAGTTTGGCGGCTCTGACGTGAGTTTGCTTTTTTCATTCAGAATAAAAAGTATGGCCAGTAACGTTTTGCGTCTTTATGTAAAAGGCTCGTATTTTAATATTAGACAGTGGGTGTAATGGATTTTCATACACCTTTCCTCCCGCTGCTGGTGGGAGTAATGGATTTAATATTTTTTTCTCTCCCACGAGAAAAAAGAAGGACTTTCCGCCTTCTTCTTTGAAGAGTATTAGAGCGTTTCCCAAGCAGGTGTAGTATAAATTATTTTACATATTATGCAGTGTAAAAAGTGATAATTTCTTAATTTGGAAATTGTCTCTGTATGTTTATAGGGATTTGTAGTCAAACCAGAAATCCTTACAATTTTACCTTGTCTGTTCGTCTGTAAGCTTGTCTGTATATAGTCATCAAAAATATTCACCTTATATATACTATTGTATAGAATATGACTAAGTCTGGAATTGAATTTCGTACCTTCAAATTGCTGCGACCGAGCTAGTACTAAGAAAAAGTAGGACACGGTTTTATATAAACAAAGAACTTTTCGGCTTTTCAGGTGTATGAAATTCGTGGTTCATGCCTTACTGAATTATTCACTTGTCGACGTAAATTACTAGACAAAGACCGCGGTATTTTTGTTAGTTAAAAGTTGGGAGAGGGTCGCTCGGTTTGGGGGAAGACTGAATTTTTATAGACCGCGTCCTTGCGGGGAAAACTGTTTTGGAATGCTCAAGCATTTAATGAAGGTGAATATTTTATTGTGATGCGTCTTTTGTGTAAAACAGTCATACACTTTTTTGACAAAGAAAAGTGATTTGTTCTTTCTGATTTGATTTAGTTTTGTGCCCTGAAGTATCTTCATCGTGTAATTATATGCATAGAACACAGTATATATATATGTATATATATGGTATACGGTAC
This sequence comes from Luffia ferchaultella, assembly GCA_949709985.1. NCBI lineage: Eukaryota > Metazoa > Arthropoda > Insecta > Lepidoptera > Psychidae > Luffia > Luffia ferchaultella. Next base: position 15,019,213 of record OX453253.1, on the reverse strand, counting down.
ATATAAACCAGAGTCGCCGTTTTCCCGGGGTGTAGAACAAGTGAAGAGGGTTTAAAAATGTTTTTACATTTATTGAAATATGAAATTTAAAACGTGAATATAGTTTTTTTTTTTAAATTAACATGGACGTGTGGCCTCTCTTTTTCGGCGGCAACTGAAATTATTGTATTTCATCGTGATACTATAACAACGATTTACAAAAAATCAACGAACATTTGCCCAAAAAAACCAACAAAATATCCCCAAATTTTATCGAAGCTGAGATATTTACGTTTGAAATATCATATTTATACTTTTTTACATTGACTAGGTTAGCGTTTGAATACTATCTCACATGCAAATTTTATTTTGTGTGTAAGATAATATCGTAAATAAAGCACTGGTGGCAAACTACGTAATAAGGCGGGTACTCATCTATGTACGGAATCCAAAATGGTGCATTTATTGTAATTTTTAGTACTTGAAACATTTTCTATTTAACATTTTACATGCTGAGGCATGACATCTATTTTCAAACAAAAATAAGAACGTTTTGGAATAAATAATAATAATAATAATAATACATGGGACTTCCCACACAGAGCCATCTAGTCCCAAAGTAAGCAAGTATTATGCTTATGTTATGGTTATATAATATATTTTTTTCAATACATTTGCTATTAATATGGTCTTAATGACATCTAAACTTGTACCGTAATAGTGTATTTTACAGTACTAGGCCTTTTTACTTTACAGCAATTGCAAACGAGCATTTTGTTTATAACGCAAGCGTAAACCGCGAAAAGCAACCTGCTCGTGCCCTTATTTCCCACCATTATTACATTTGAAGTATCTACCTAATTTTAATCGCAAATGTATTGAAAAACGTCGTATGATGCTCATACTCAGTAAGCTGGCTATTATAGTCATCGGTTTACTATAAGCACTCGGCTTCGCTTCGTGTCTATAAACATCTCGACTATAATATGCAGCTTACCGTACTTGCATCATAATTGTACTATTATTTACACAGTATTTACATTTGGATTTTCAGGTGTTGCTTAGTGAAGCCGATTCGATCCCTCTATAAAAATATTTCCAATAAAAACATTTTATAGTAACGAGTTTTTACATTACTATAAAGAATTTTTTTTGACGAAATCTCTTAATGACAAGTTTCATTAGTATACAATTATACTTTAAGTACCTACTATTTTCATATGTCACTGCAAAGGTGGAAAAAAAACAAACGGTATCAACATTGAGCTAACCTCTCCATTGTTTTTTTGTGCAACACAATTTTTTTACTTTGTGACTACTGTATTAAGTTCATATTTTAAAGAATTTATTGGATTATTTGTGTCTAGCTTTCGTATTTTTTAGTTATTTAGCGCAATAATAACAATTTGGTAATTATTGGTGTTAATGTTATTATTGGTGTTTAATAATAAGTAATTAATGGTGTTTGGTATTAATGGTTATTATCAAGTTCAAAGTCCTCCCATTTCAAATCAGCTGTAAAATAGAGCCTCTGTGCCAAGTTTAAAAAAAAAACCGTTGGTAAATAAGAATTTTTTCAAATGCTTCAATTGCGTCAATTGCTGAAATTTCTTCAATTCCTCCATTCGTTCTAATTGCTCTATCAGCTCCAATTCCTCCATTTGGTTCAACTCCTCCATTTGGTTTATTCTTCCATTTAGTCCAATTTCTCTAATTGGTCCTATCCCTTCATTTGCTTCAATTGCTCCTTTAGCTGCAATCCTTCTATTTCTTCCAATTATTGCATTGGCTCTCATTGCTTTAATTCCTCTATTTAATCTATTTTTTTTAATTCCTCCAATCCTTCCATTTACTCTGACCCTTACATTTCTGATCTAATTTCTTCATTTACTTGAATTCCTCCATTAACTTCAATTCCTCAATTAGCTGCATTTGTTCCAAATAGCTCCAAAATAGTACCTACTTGCAAAATTAGAGGTCAAAGGGCACTTCTGTGCGAAGTCTCAAAAATGCATTGGAAAACCACGTCGTTAGAGTGCGAACAGAAGGACGGACAAACTTGTGTGGTTACCCTAGTCAGCTTCATATCGATGTAATTATCATTTAACGGTGCGTACGTGTAAGTCGGTTGTAGTGACACAACTAACTTCGGAAGTCACATTGGAAGTACAGTATTCGTTTATTTGTGCCCTGGCTCTACTCATAAACAATAATAAAGTTTAGAAATGTTTAAACGAATAAATTTATATGCAAGAACATACACACAACTCTCGACTTACCTTTGAACTTAAAGCTTGTTATAAACTTTCCAACGTCGAGTAAAAGCAAGGGGCTCATTAATTTAAAATATTAAATCCTTGTTTATTAAACTCGGGATTACAGCGACATGAACAACAAAACATGGCTATCACACTTCGAAGTTATGTGCGAGCAGTGACATAGTTTACGTGCTTAATCTCGCTCGTTCTTACGTTGAGCGACAATAAATGTTTAGACCTCTGGCCATACATGACACCATCTATGAAAAAAAATCTCTCATTCTTGGTACCAAAACAAGCATTTTACAGATAATGTGTACGCATGGAATGTGAATATTTCTTACTTGAAGATTGAACTACGTTATAAATATAACCTGCACCGTCGGCCACAATCAAGCGCTGTTAATATAGATGTATCGAGTAGTGTCTGTACCACGTTGCCAGCTTTACGAGTGCAGCGGTGCGGCCAGGCCTTTAAGACAGAATAGGCTAATAAAGCGGTCTTTTAACTGCCGACGGAGGCTCGACGAGATCTGAGATATAGGAAGCTGAGGTTTGACGTTGCAAGATAAGAAGAACGCGCTTCCAGAATCTGTCGCCGGTTGATTACTACGATTTCAATTCATAGCTTTTAAAAGAGAGTACTCGAGAAAACCACTGAGATTTATGTTCTTTATAAGGTTTTTTATTAATTTTCGTAGTTATCGAGTATAAACCTATGTAGGTGCATGTGTTAGTTCAAACTTTATGTCCCAGCAAATAAAGTACACTATGACAAATTTTTAAATTGTTTAAGATAAAAACATTTTTCAAAACCTTACCGCTTCATAGAATTAAATTAAAATGACGTTTACATTTTTCTATTGCTAAACGGTACGAGAAGACATCGTTAGTATTAAATTAGCATAAACAAGTTTTAAATTAAGTTTCGTGGGAATCACACTTATTATATTTACTATGGGAACGTGAAGTGCCTTTCCTTTAAGAATAGTTATTTTATAATTAAATACATTACGTTTTGTAGACAAGAGGCACGTCACTGGCCGCGGGCCGCTTTTAACGAACGTGCCAGCACCACGCGACAGTACAGGCACGCAACAAAGGTCAGAGACAATGTATTAAACAAAAGACCAGTCAAGTGTGAATTAGGTGCACGTTCCGAAGGTTTCGTCGCTGCGGTTTTATTTTGCACGAGCATTATATTTAACAGATAGAAGATTTAACTTCATGAGAACAAAGCACCGGTTTTTATACCAAAATGAAATTTTGCACCTTCAGTAATCTAGTGTTTTCTCAAGTGCTATGATTTTTTTAGAAAAATTAATTTATTTTGTAAGTGCCTTTGTGTTATACACTTTTTAATTTTTTTATATACCTGCTTAAGCAGATTAGGTTTCAGAGAAAATACATTTTAAACTTTAACGAAATATTTGTTAAAGGAAACCCAATGAAAGACATGTTATTTCATTTTCCGCTTTATGAACATAACATGATTGACGTGAAAGAAAATAAATATATTTTGGGTTCACATTTGATGTAATACGAGGCTTAAATAACTACACAAATTATATATACCCTGTCTCCAGCTTGTTATTCTACGTATTTTAGCACCAAATTCATTGAAGCCAGTCAATTATAATCCGAGATACCTGTTTGTGACTAACAGACAGACGATAGTTTGATCTCATAAGGACCCAGGACAGTTCGTAAATTTGTACGGCAAAACCATAAAAATAGGCAAATGTATTAAAACAATATAGGAGCGAGGTAAATTCATGGGCTTTTTAGCGCTAAAATTAGTTAACTTTAAAAAAAATTAAATATTTTTTAGTTATTTACAGATTTCAAACAAATGAGTCTATTATTTCATTGAAATGTAACAATTATACTATTAACATTATAAAAATTCTTTATTAGTGATTAATATTAACAGTATTAAAAAAAATATTAAGTAAATCGCAGTGAGTGCGTCTTCTTCAATAAAATTATATATAATACGCTATTTCACACGCTAGAGTATAACAAATTGATGACTAAGTATACTTTTTGAACTTCGGAAAAATACCGATTATTATAAATACAAATCAAAGTTTGTGTATTTAGGACCCGCTCGTGACGTCACTCGGTGCCGCTACGTATAAATTATTCCACGTCAGCCCATAATAATGGAACGGAGTGACTTCATGGCATGATTTATTTTAAAAATTTGTATCTTTGGCATTTTTGTAGATACCAATAAAATTCTTTAACTGATTAGTTTTTCTAAATAAATATAACATATTTTTATAAAATGCGAAAATGACAAGACGCGCTCATTACTTGTAGCATTTTCGTTCAGTGAATATTCGCTTTCTGTAATAACTTTAATTTAGTATTTTTTTACCAATATTCTAAATTTCTCTTAGATTTTTCTCTAAGAGTAATTTGTTTCAACTGATTAAGTAGTAGGGAACAGAAAAAAAATTTAAAAAAGTTTTGTTTTTATATAAAACACTATGAAATTACAAATTACTTATATACAATTTAACTTGTACTTCTGCTGCGTTTCATTCAAAATTTACACACGACCACCATTCAAACATTTTTCACTTCTTTTTCCATAACAAAACTGATCCCCAATATTTAATTTCAAGTTATCATGATTCATGCCTAAACTGGAACACCAGTGTCAATTAGTTCAGCATTACGAAAATTCGTTGACATGAAACATAGTGACGAATACCTACGTGTAGGTATACCGGATGATTTTTCATCACCTTCCGAATTTTAATATTATGATTTTTCATGAAATGAAGAAAATGCATGTTTTTTTTACTGTAAATATGTAGTCACAAATTAATCTTTCTAGCACGGAAATGCGCGGCCGACGGTGATTGTATCGGTCGGTGGCTGCCAGTAGGATATCCTTCTCTTCTACACCCGCGGTCGTCACTGTCTCGTAGTGTTGACGTTTGACTTAGTAAGGTTTTTGTGTTGATAATAGTTACTCGAAAAAAAAATTATTATGAAAATTTTGCCTACCTATTTTCATTTGAACGTTTGTATCTTCATTGACTTTAAAAACCACCGAATCAACTACTAGGAAACTTTTAAAATTTTAAAGTAGAAGTTGACAACATAGCTCATCATATAAAATACGCATTATAACGCTAAATTTATGTAAATATATAACAAATATGTACTTTTATTTGTTTATTAAAATTTATATAAAATAAGAACGGTGAAAACACTATAGCTAGTTTAAGTAAAAAAATATTTTTAGCCATGTCAAATATTATCACGATTTTAGCAGTTACATGAGCGTATCTATAGGTGTATAGACGATTGTACCCATGTATGGATTATATTTACCACATGAAGGGAACACGCGCGAACCTTTACCAAAATATGACGCGTACGATGTAGACGCGCGTCAATCAACGAAAATAATAGAGCCGTGAACGTGGTTTTCCACTAAAGAAATTATTTATGAATTTATTTTTATTCGTATATCGCAATGTTTTTGCCACATATATATCTTGTATTATTGTGTTTCTCTTTCGTGAAAATCATTTTCCCTGGGCATTTTTAAATATATTTTGTAATATAAATTATCTTCAATTAGAGCGTTATTATTACTTTTTCACTTTGTTTATAAAATAAAAAACAAAAACATGATTTTCATAAAGAATGTTAATATATTATATGAAACTTATTTTTTCGGTATTTCTTTGACTAGAATAAATGCAATAAAACGAACGTGACTGTACCTATCGAATAGAACTGACGTCCTCAGATAACTCAGTCCGCCCACTCGCCTTCGTAAATGCATTCACTTGTGTTTATCTCCACTTAACAATGCGACTATACGGAGGCAAGAAAGTACATATAACTTTAAATATATATACGAAAGACGACGCTATAAGACTTTCAGAACAAATGTCAGTAATTTCGTAACATAGGTCATGAAGTAAATAATTACACCAAAACGAAGGTCACACGGCCTCTTTGTGAACAGTACACGAGTCACACACACGCCTCGCGGTCAAATCACTTTAATAGGTATAGATATAGATGTCGTGATAGCCCAGAGCGCAACGAGCCTGTCTCAAATTTATAAGGCCCCACAGGGCCATGGTTCGAATCCGGGCGTGTACCAATGAGTTTTTCTGACTTAAGTACACATTATCACTGACACCGTGCTTCGGAGGGCACGTTAAGCAGTCGGTCCCGGACGCTGTCAATAGATGGCGGTCGTTACAGTTCCCAACCCGCAGTGGAGCAGCGTGGTGGACTCAAGCTCCAAGCCCCTCTCCTCACCCTGGGGGAGGCCTAAGCCCCTGCAGTGGGGTTAAAATGGGCTGATGATGATGATGATGATGAGGTATAGATACTTGAGTGAAACAGCATTACTTTTTTATGCACCGTATACTGTGCATAGATGACAATAATGAATTTTACAAGAATTTACAGCCTCATGTCAATAATTTCTCATAATATTTCTGTGTTCTTTTGTTCCATAAAAGTCCGAATTGACTAGAAGCCCTTTTCTGCTTTTACCGTCTAACCACTCATACCTACTATAGCTAGCTGGTGTAAGATGGCGAGTTTTAATCCGAGTTTCAGTGCCCAAAGTCCCGGGCGTCGGTCTCTACCCCGCGAAATCCTCGCGCGCTTGTATTCAACCCCGCAAAACTGGGTTATGTGACATCGATACTGTGAATTAACATTTATGACCCTATTAAAACCAAACGCTGCTGTAAAATTAATTTACTTTATGTTTTCTTCTAAGTTTTCAGCCTTTTATATGAATATAGTAAAAGTATTGGAATGTATTTCGAACACAACGTAGACGTTCAAAGAAATAATGTTGGCCATGAAAATTATTTACATACGGTTTCGTAAAACGTCAAAAAAGTAAAAAATATTTCATTGACACTTAGAAAACAGAATCATCAAGATAGAGCCTTACACTTCGAAATGATCGAAAACCTAAGCACAAAGACAAACTCAGGAATTAGACAGGCCATTATTATTACCGTTCTTTATATTAAACATTTCGTTAAACTACACACGAAATATTATCTCGCTCATTATTTTCTTTTTCTGTACGAATTTCACACGTGATCACGCTAAATTCTATTTCACAATGCTATGTCAAAACATTAAGTGATATTAGTATGTGGCGTATATTTTTGCTCAATTTTTTCTGATCGCGATGTGGTATCTCCATGGCGTGCATTTGTATTATTTTTATTTCCTATGTTACGTCTAATTTGCGGTTAGATTCAGACTGTATTCATTCAAGCAAATGCACTCGCAGTCACGCCCCTTTCTAAACAACATGAAATAGATACACACAATATCTAAATAATAACGAAGATTTGATTGGTTTTATTGTTCAGAAACGAAACCAAGAAAAATCAGCATACCACTCTGCGGAATCAGTTTTATTATGTTTAACTTTTTGTTTAAACAAAAATTTCAAATATATATAACGGGATTGCAAAGGAAGCAGCTCTAAACGGAATCCTACCATTTTCGACCGAACAAATACTTAATGGCATCTAAAATGCAAGGCATTTATAGCCTAATACCATGTTTCTGCACTGTACAACGCGTCAGGGTTACCGAAATTATAAAACTTAAAATCATTGTTTTCTAGATCGTCAGGGTTGCCGAAATAATAAAATTTTATAAATATTTTCCAGGTGGTCATCTAAAAAAATGGGTTTGGAAAAAAACTATATTATAGGGTGTTTGAGTGAACGTAGTCGAAACTTATAGAGCGTGTAAAGCTTACCAAACCAAATAAAAAGTTGGGATGGCGCAAACTAATGGTCACCAAGGATACCAGACCATTCCAAACCGGATGAGTTCTGCGACCTGTAAATTGGTCAAATCATACAACACACGAAATGCGTATTTGAGAATGAGAATTAGTAGGGTCGAAGGATGGGCATACAATAGATCTAAATAGGACGCAGTGTAGGGTAAGCCCACCCCAATCCAATAAGATAACATAAGAAGGATACCAGAAGTTTAAAGAAGTTTAAAGTGAAAATGGGTTCAGCCCAACATCCCGTATATAATTACCGCGTGTTCGGTTGAACATAGTCCAAACTTATAGAGCGTGTAGAGCGTACTGAACTTAATAAAAGTTTCAAGTGAGCAGATAGTGCAAAGTAACGGTTACCGATAAAAACATGTTTAAATTTTTTTTAAATCTTTTGATTATTATGCACATTAATTACACATTATATAAGTAAATTCTAAATTAAAACTAATTATAAAAAATTAAAAAATACTATGTAAATTATGATAATTGACAAAATTTTAAAGAGACGATGGTTTGTTTATCATTTTTTTAATTGTATTTTAGTTCGCCAAGCTCTATAAACTTTGTAAATTGACCCAACTTTCAGCGGAACACCACGTATATAACTCGATCTAAATTAAAGTGAGTTGTGGTGTGGTCTTGTTTTAGCCTGTAATATGACTAGCGGTTCATATCCATTTTGGTATATTACGAAAAAACGGTAAAAAACATTCTTTAAATAGATAGGTACACCGAAAAACTCGTACACCCTCTTAATCATTGTGTCACGAGTAAAAATTGTTTGCCAAAGATCAACTTACCCGAGTCGAGTTTAAGTTGGTTTTATCGACTAGGCCTTTATGAAAGCTAATAAAAGGTAAATGTTTGGATATCTTCGGAGTCCGGGTAAAGACGGAATGGGGTCGACGACAGCAGAATACGTATGGACTTAAATTCGATGAGTTTTCGATTGTTATTTGAGAATGTAAAAGTTTATTAGTTAGTGGTATCTCCCTTAGCCGCTGAGCTTATTTGGTAAGCTTTATTTTTACCTAACTCGAAAACTCAGAGTCAGAAAAAACTAGATCGTTTGTCTTACTTTGTTAAGAAACAGATAGGGACACGGAAAAGGAAAGTAACGAGTGAAGTGGGCTTCAAATTGAAATTTAATCAAAAATAAATGCCTTTCAAGCATGCACAGTTGGGAGTATTTACAACCCTTCTTCAACATTCACTAAAGGACCACAAGCCCACCACGGTGCTGGTCCGGTGCATGTTGAAGTCTATATATAATTTTCACAGAAATATCTACGCTGGCTAAATCTCTTATATTACTTAATTTTTTATAAATCAAAATTTACAACGGAGTTTTCAGGGCTACGGCGTGTTAATGCAATCTACACGTAATAAAAATTTTCATTTAATTTCTTCGCACTAAGAACACCTGATTCTAATATGAATTATCACCTTAGACTAGGTTTTAAGGCGTATAGACGTAATTTCATTGAGATATCTCATTGATGCAGATGTTACAGTATCGACTATTATCAACAAATATAAAAAATAGGAAATATTGAATATATTTGTTGACGGCTAGTCTTCAGCTCTTATTGTACCACAATAATCTAGGGCAACAACAGTTGTCAACAATTTACTGACATTGAAATTGATAGATCAAACTTATTTAGTAGTCAAAGCCTAACTTTTATTACAATTCGAACGAAAATTTAAATTAAAGTCTGATATGCATTTTCAATGTGAGTATAAGCATAATATTTCACTTAATTCACTTTGGTTGGGAGCGAACACGGTCTTCCTAACTTGTTTATAGAACGATAAATCATTCTCGAAGGTTCAGGAAGATGACTCCAGGATGTGAATTTAGAATTTGTGCCGTATCGATCCGAATCCATATATATTAAACCTAAATTAGTAAGCAGAAAATTTATTTCAAATTTAAATAATTCTACTTTATATTCAACTAAATCCCAAAAATCGGTTGGAATTAAGCAAATTTCCTTTAAAAATATAATTTATTAGAAATTTATAAAAACAATTATTGTACAGAAAATTGAAAAATTCCACCCTTCGTAACCCCAACAACCGTAGACCTCATCGATCGTTAATCATTTTTTTTTTGTCCGCTTTTCTCGTTTACTTAAGCTTCCCATCAAATCGCTTTAGCTACACCATAGCAATTATCGGTACAGGAAATTGAATTAAACTCTGATCTCGCCCACTGAATAGGATTAAAGCTTAGGTTTATCTTGAGATTAAAGTCGTTTTTCATTTTCCTAAATGAAATTAAATAGGGTTTATAAAAAAAAGTCTTTTTCTGATGATAATTAACGTTTTTATCCGATTTTTTGAATTGTAATTTTGATAACAGATCAAAGTCTAAATTCTATGTTAAATCCTATATGACACTAATTAATATCGGTATTTTTTTAAATAAAATATTAAATAGTTTGGACTTATTGTATCATACAGTTGTGAGACGTGTTTAGACATTGAATTAACTTTGAACTGGGTAAAATTATAAATCATGTTAATAAGAATTTAATATATACTACATAATAATGACTTTAACAAAAAGCCTTGGAGTAGTCCTATGACTACTAGGTGACATTCTGTTGAGAAAGCCTTAAAGTAGATTAGAAGAACTCGACATTATTGGAAAAAGAAAAAAAAAAAAACATACGTAAAAGTAAATTGTATAATAGGAAGTAAATTTTAAATCAAAATTTTTAAAATCCAAATTATTCATTATAATAGATAATTTTTTTTTTAATGAAACGAAAATATTTCATGAAAACTTCAAAAACGTTTGAAGAGTGTAAAAGATTAGTAGAAAGTGTAAAAGAAGGCCAGGTCCTTCCGAAATGCCACTTTTTATTTCTATTTTTCAACAATCGAATTCAATAGGAAAATTATAATATAATATATATTCTAATCTGCAATTCTTTAACTAAATCTGTGGGTCTTCGAAGACAGTATTTCAGTAACTTCATTACATCGAATCATTTTTCTAACACATGGCTGATTAAAGATTTTAAAATCAATTTTGAACCAATCGTAACAAATATTATGTAACGTAAAATAGTTCTCTGGATTCGCTATTGTTACTTTCCTTTTTCTAATTCCATACAAAAAAAATCTGTGAAAAATCATTAGGTTAAACATATTTATTTCTCATATTGTACTTAATAGGCGCATTTTATTTAAACCACACCTGTACTAACTCTCGGTTCGTCCAGAGTATGACCGAACGCGAATCGTACCATGGAGATATAAAGACGAACACTCCTTTTCTACTTCGACGTGGGTGAAGCAACGTTACGCGCCGGTTATCGAATAATAATGAGACACTTGACATTTTATTTTGAGTTGGGTAAATGTATTTCGTCCATGGTGTTTCGTAACACAGTAGGTACCTACAATACGTTTAAACTATAAGACGGCCAAGTGCGTGTAGGACCACGCACAGTAAAGGGTTCCGTAGTCAGAAAATTCAAATAAGTTTTAAACCAAATCTCTCAAAAACTACACAACATACCTCCATTCCACTCCATTCCATTCCACCAGCCCATTATGCCCCACTGGAGGGGCTTAGGCCTCCCCTCAGGGTGAGGGGAATTCAAAGCTTAACCCACCACGCCGCTGTGCGGGTTGGTGAATTTTAACGACTGCCAGCTGTTGATGGTACACGGGACCGACAGCTTAACGTGTTCTCCGAGGCACGAAGTCAGTGATATAGTTATGCTTCAACATACCTCATTCAAACCAATTTTTATTGAAAGTGTTATATTTATGTTGTACTCATCTAAATTTTTTGTTCAATTATAATATGACTATAGGGTAGGTATCGACACGCTACCATTTTAGGAGCAGAAAAAGAAAACTAGAGTAGAACAATGTAAAACAAAAAAATTATGTTCACAGAATACAGTTTTTCTTATCATATGACAAATATGCATTAATAATCTTATGGTGAGACATAGGCAAAAATTGGACGCAACATTTTGCCCTTTTTATTTTTTTTAATATTTCACTTTCAACATGAAATCTGACACTACTAAATTTACTACAACATTATTAGACCTTTTCAAAAAAAAAAAAACGTAATTTTTGAAATATTGGGTGAGATATGATATAAAATTGAAAAGGGGTTCTAACTTTTTTTTATATGACTTTTCTGAACGATCACTACTAAATTCGCTAGACAACAAATTAACCAGCAAAATATTTTTTTTTAAAGTTTTTTTTGTTACACTGTTAAATTAGCAGCTTTCAAAGAGGTACTACAGTCTCAGCCTTTACAGAAAGCTTTTACAAGCGTTAGTATTAGGTATTAATGGGTATTCCATTTTATTATAATACGATCTTCAGGTTTTAAAATCTTAAAATTCCTTCTAACAACTTCAAAATGGTACTTGCAAATTTATAGATAAAATGACCTTCTATGCCAAGTTTAAAAAAAATACGTTTATAAATAACAAAATCCTCAATTCCTCGAATCAGCTCTAAAATGGTAGTTGCAAGACTTTACGGATCAATGAGAGCTTCTGTGCTGAAATCAAATGAATTGAAAACTAACACCAATTAACTCAAAAATGGTACTTGCAAAACTGAAGGACAAAGGGAACATGTGCCAAATTTAAAAAAATCCGTTGAAAAATAACGATATCCTGAATCTCTCTAATCAGCTTCAAAATGATAGGTATTAAAAACAACTGAAACTCAAAAAGAACCTCTGTACCAAGTTTCAAAAAAATCCGTACGTAATTTTCAGTTCCTTTAATCGGCTTCAAAATGCTATTAGCAAAGCTTACTAAAGGGAACTTTCTGTTCCAAGTTCAAGAAAACTTAGCACAGTTTTTTAGGACGGAGTTAATTTTTTAGCGATTAGAAAAAAACAAAAAAACTGAACGTAGTAAGGTCATATTTTTTCAGTCTTTGTTTGTAATCTGAAATTTGTATCGACCATAAAAATATCTAATCTTAAATAATTCTAATCAATTACAAATCAACTCTACTTCTACCCCTCTGAAGAAATGTATGTAATGACTTATTTACTTCATTTACTTAAGTACCTACCTAAAATTACGTATAACCTTATTCCATACCCCAAGAATTTAGAAATAAAAGTTTTGTATTGATTTTAAGTAATTACATGGAAAATTTATGCAAAACGTCCCCTTTCCAGGATAACCGTATCAGAAATTAGGAGAGTGTGAACTGTGCTGAACATTCATAGAACTTAGTTTGGCACTTATGTGTCAAGGGTCCTATTCTAAATTATAAGGATTATCTGCTGTGCGGCCGACTGTAGCAAGTAATATACAACGATTTAATATTGACATAATAATGGGCATAATAAACGTGGCCAAGTTAACCTGAAAACAGTTTTATTTGCGCTTTTACGGAGTATAATATAATAAATCAAGAAAAATAACATTATTGAACAATAAAACTAAAACTTATGGAAAAAAAAACAAATTAAAGAGATCTCAATAATTAATAATCTTAAGGGTGGACCTCGTCTACATCATTTTCTATACTTATAGTAGCACAAACATAAAAGTATGAATTGACTAAAAGCCCTCTTCTGCGTTTACCATCTAACCACTCATATTCTAGCTAGCTGGTGTAAGATGGCGAGTTTTAGTCTGAGTTTCAGTGCGCAAGGTCCCAGCGCGCCGTCCTTCAACCACACGAAATCCTCGCGCCCCGTCTTCAATCCCGCAAAATTAATGTAACTTCGATATTGTGAAATGACATTCATGACTCTAATAAAACCAAACGCTGCTGTCAAATTAATTTAATTTAATTTAGTTTAATAAATTACAAAACATAGCTTGATCAATGTTCTATTTATGTCATGTTTACGTACTCAATAACTGCAAAAAAAAATTTGTTCAGACTACTGGCATTAAAAAAAAAATGTACGCGTTGTTTCATTTGTGTACTACATTATGTGACAAGACGAAAACCTTATTAAAAAGTTCACAAGAACGTGCTTAAAATAAAACTGGTAAAACTTTACACATTACTATATGTCATAAAAAAATTAAAGACAAACCGTACCCTATATCTTATAATAAAGGTACTTCTGCGCAAAAAATATTGAGGTTCCAAACCCAGGAGAAGATACAACCAAACTAACATTACGTCTTTCGCTTTATCTACATCCGCGGACCACTACAAACCATAGTACTCTGTGGTCATTCGTGATACTAAATTACTATCCTAGCACGTGGCCTATAGATTCCACCCACGTCCAAATTTTACCACGCGGCTGTGACCTACGTAACAAACTACACTATTTACTATTCCAATAATTACAGTCATTCCCGACCTTTATTTGGATTAAGGGCTTACATCGTTACGTGATGTTAGACGTTAGGGAAACTTTGCAGATTTAACTAATTAACTTAGTCATTCCCATTAGTTAATTATCTATTAAGCTTTTCTGTTAGTTGCTCGTTTTATTAAGATATCAAATGATTTCATTTGAAGAGGTACAACGTGTTAAATAATACACAATATTTTTACGTGTTACCTTAGTCAGGTAAATAAAAGGAAGTTGAGGGCCTATCTAATTTTTTGCCTAAAAATCTAAACATTACGCATCAATTAGGGACACAAATAGATATGATTGCAATTCTAAGTATAATTAGGAATATAGATAGATATTCACTATGTTCAAGTAAGTACGTTATTCGAAAAAAGATCTAATAGAACGAAACTTGAATTGTTGTTTCTTAAATTAAAATTAAATTTCTAAACATTTACTTGCGGTAGTCGCTTCTACCGCAGGGAAAACAAATTTCTAACCTTAAACCTTAAATACCTTGTTTTGTAAACTAGCTCCAAAACAAAATACATCAGAATAGCTCACACAAATAATTGTATAAAAGAATTTAAAGTAAAGCTGAAAACGTAAGCAACTTTCAGAAGTTTTCAGTTATAGCCGTTAAAGATGGAATAATAGAGTGAATTTTTATTTTTGGTTTTATATATTTTTAAGTGTAAAAAAGAGTGAGGGGAACCGACAAAAGTTCCATATATTCGTAACTAGACAAATAGAATGGAGTGTAGAAGATTCAGGTCACTTCAGAAATGATTATACACAAAAAATCGAACCGTTTTATTACCTATTGATATTTGTATAAAGCGGTATAGTAAAATTAAAAAATGTTTTTTATCCAGTTACGTTTAGTTAAGGAAGAGAAGTTTAAAAAAAATGAATATTTCAGCATAACGTATATAGTATAATCATCATCATCAGCCAGTTTTCCCCCACTGCAGGGGCTTAGGCCTCCCCCAGGGTGAGGAGAGGGGCTTGGAGCTTAAATCCACCACGCTGCTCCACTGCGGGTTGGGAACTGTAACGACCGCCATCTATTGACAGCGTTCGGGACCGACTGCTTAACGTGCCCTCCGAAGCACGGTGTCCGTGATATTGTGTACTTAAGTCAGAAAAACTCATTGGTACACGCCCGGATTCGAACCATGGCCCTATGGGGCCTTGTAAATTTCAGACAGATTCGTTGCGCTCTGGCCTATCACGACACGATAGTATAATGCTTGCAATATTTCGACACTATTTTAGCCTAAAAAATTGAGCCAATATTTTTAAAATGTTTAACGGTATTTTGACCTATTTCTATCTAACAACACATAGGCCTAAAATGAACTCGAACTTGTGTCCTTTCTACCGCCATTCAGTTTGCAATACAAAACTTAGTCAAATATTGAGAAATGATTCGCTAATACAGCAAACCAAAGTAACAACAGAAGTTCATTGCGCAAACGTTAATACTACATTTGAACAGTCGTAACTCTGTTTGCCGGGAATCGGCACTACCAACAAGCAATCCAGTTGTAAACTAGCTGACAAAATACACATGTTTTGCGAAGACGCCGGGCAACGAATATCTAATTAATTACAAATATACATAGATTAATACACTCAAGTGATTTGGAGTCAATCGGTTTCGGTGGACATTTAAGACGTTGTTTGCTATATGTTATTGTAATTACAAAAATGTATTATTGCTTCGTGAGTTTCTACGTTATTTTGCATCGAAACTGTCCTTTTCCTATATCATACTTGATTTTGTACATTTTTAACTAATTGAATTTTTCAAAATAAAATATATTTTTTTTCAAATTGTAGCCTTTTATACAATTTCCGAAAATATGGTTTTACTAATTTTACTTTGACTTACGATAAAAACCGATTCTCAATTACTATAACAAATTTTTTTTTTATTTTGTATGGTGTAATGATTTGAAGTAATATTGCATAAAAAACTATCTTTAAGTGTTTAAATACATTGATGCCTATGCATTTAATCTTTTGCCTTACCATCAATAATTATCAATCAATTGTCTCTGGGAATTAAATGGCTCGTGACTTTCAATCTGACCAAATATGGTTAATGAGTAGTGAACATGTTAATTAATTGTTCATTAAATTATTCACGCCACAACTTTAAGGGGATAGTCTTTCAATCCGCGGCTTCGAATTGGCATCCCTATCTTCGTTTCAATCCCTCGTCCCTGACCTATTCCTGAGTGACAGAAATGACACAAACAAATACCTATAAAAATACCTATAAAATACACGTCGAAACAGCTTGCGGGCTGTGACTGTTTCCACCCTTGAAATATGTATGAATTGGAACCAAAATTTGCAGAGTCAATAAGAAAGAATGTCTTTAGGGCGGTACGTTTTTTTTTTTTTTTTTTAAATTCGCATTATTGTCGAATTTACGGCTCATTATTTTGTAAAACGAAGAGTCGACGGATATCATGTTTTTCAGGAATTTAATCTGAAACAACTAATCGAGATATTAAAAAAAAAAAAACAAAATCTTACCGCCTTGTGACAGTATTTCTCCTATTACATATATTTTTTCTGTAAATATTGATACAGAAATACAGCGAGGATTAGACACGGGCCGAACCCTCTTTTTTTGTATGAGAAGCCTAACTGAAATCTAAACTAACATTATTTACAGATGGTATCTCGCGTACTATTATTCTAACTCGCAATAGAAACTCGCTACTGTAAGTTCGACTTTAATTATGTAACTATATGATTATGGATAATGTTGACTTCACACGAGGTTTCGAGGTATATATTTATGAACGTCGGAAACTAATAAGTAAGTTCTAAGTAAAATAAAATCTTTAGCAACTTTGCACATTTCAAAGCTTTATGTTTTTCAATCATTTTATGTTATTAAGTTTTGTGTTCTTATCTGTGTGAAAACTTTTAAATATATGAATTAACTGCATGAAAGACTTTTCGGCATTTCAGCTGCTTGGACCAAAAATAATTTAACAATGTTAGTGCGACAGAAAACTGAAATATGAAATTTTGTATCCCTAAGGCCAGTAATAATATATCAAACTCGAGATCAAACTTGAGAACGGTATCGGCTGAGAGCGATTTCAAGCATGATGTCTATCTTAAACTCGGATCACGTCAGCTAAGGCGGTCGGTCTTATACTTGAGTATGATTTATTAAAGACTAAATATTTGATTGACCGATTGGCTGAGCGGTTAGAGAACCTAACTGCAGAACAAAGGTTAGGGTTTGCTTTCCGCCTGGGACAAATACTTGTTTGCATGATCATGTGTTTGTATTGTGACTGTGTATAAAATATTTATGTATGTGTACATTATAAAGAATTTTTAAGTATATACATCAGTTGTGTAGCAACCCATAGCACGAGCATAATACTTGCTTACTTTGGGTCTAGATGGCGCTGTGTGTAATGTCCCATGTACTATTATTCGCACAAAGCAAAATTCCGTACCTACGTTTGAGAGCGCCTTATACTCGTATCAGGAAAGGTGATATAACTGCATAGGTATGCACAGAAATATAAATTTATAGACAAATATTCCATGATTCGGCGATAAGAGAGATATGTTTATAATACGTGACATATTTTACACTATATTCAATCTAATGTGATAAAAGGATTAAAAATGTTATTTAAATTCCAATAGTAAATATTTTAGCGTATACGTGTCACCATTGCAAAAAAATCTAAATAATAATAAAATGATCGGCTCTATACATATCTTTCGGTTTCATCATCATCATCATCATCAGCCCATGTTACCCCACTGCAGGGGCTTAGGCCTCCCCCAGGGTAAGAAGGGGGGGTTTGGAGCTTAAATCCACCACGCTACTCCACTGCGAGTTGGGTATTGTAACGACCGCCATCTATTGACAGCGTCCGGGACCGACTGCTTAACGTGCTCTCCGAGGCACGGAGTCAGTAATAGTTAATGTACTTAAGTCAGAAAAACTCATTGGTACACGCCCGGATTCGAACTATGGCCCTATGGCCTTATAAATTTGAAACAGGTTCGTTGCGCTCTGGGCTATCACGACACTTTTCGGTTTACCCCGATTTTATTTTAATTAAACATATTTTTTTTTACATGTTGATTCAAAGGTTGGCTGGAAGAGATTTTCATAGCGATAAGATAAGATACTTTCGTATTATTTATAGGTAGTCCAGAGAAAGCTAGCAAAGGGATTTACTAACTGTTAATACATATGGCATTTACATATGCGTAAAAGATACAAACGTTATATTTTGATTTCCTTACGCTTATGTAAATGCCATTGATTATATAATGTCTGGATAGACAATCGCAATACAATGTCATCAACAATGCCAAGCCAACTTTTACATACTTGTGTGTGTGACTCAATAAACCACATACTCTCGCTATGCCATACTATGTACAAACCGTCTCTACGTAAATTATAACCGAACAGTTAGGTGATATTTGTATCTACGTTTTTCGCCGCCGAATTTATAGACATTATATAATCAAATAAATGCATGTGTTAATAATTCGCTCGTGTCAGCTTTCCTTGGACACATTTACTTGAAGTATTTTTGTTTATTATTTTTGAGATATACAATACTATAAAATAATAATAATAATTAAAAATTTCTTGTGACTACGTACATTTTCTGCTTTATCCGTGGGCAAGGAACATTCTGGATGAGTAATTGTTGTCAACGTACACGGCCGTCTAAGTCACTCTCTTGTGAAATAACGAACAATCAAATTAAGCGCGCGTTCGTGTTGCAGCGGTCGTGCACGGCTATTTTATGGGGTTAAACAAAATGTAATTGGAGATCGGGCATTCATCCGAGATAGGAATACAGTGAAACCGAATAAAGATAATGGCGAAATTCTCATATTATAAGGTTACTATGACACAGCTTTTTGATAAATTAAAGGATGCCTTTAAGAACTATTTTATTGTGTTTTCTTGATAAAGTGCATTGTATAATTTTGTGTATATTTTTTGTGCAATTGTGCTATTTAAAAAAAAAATATTAAAATGCATTTCATATTATTCTTCAAATTAATGTATTCGTAATCAGATGTCTATTCCAAACAAATATTTTCTATAAATGCCCTCTCAAATTACACCCTGTATAAGAATCTTTAACGAAAATTGATGATCCATTTTCTCTTCCCATCTCAGCATCCCTTCTTAGTATGTGCCTTTATCCTTTAATGCATATACTTCTCCAAATATTGTTGAATAGAATATAAATGCAGATGTTCCTTACTGTCCGGAACAAAAAATACCATTCATTGTACAATTTATCTATTAAAGCTACGCATTCTTTGGGTCTAGTGTTTTCATGTAGAAAATAATAAAATGTATTCAAACAAACTAAACCACTTACACGTATTTGAAAATACAGTTATCTAAAATATATCTTTAATAAAAATACTTTTTAGTTTCTATATTCCTTATATAGTTTATTTACGTCCAAAATCATGCTACAATTTGTATTACAATATTTCTAGACTCATAATTTTTAAAGCTATTATAAGTTTTCTGTGTTGTTTTATTACGAATTCAGTTAAAACGCAATAAATCGACAACGAGCTTAGTTTTGGACTTGTGTCAACAAAATAGTGAGTGCCAACTAACGCCAACACTTCATTTGTATGGGGAAATGACAAGTTAAGCGCAGCTTTTATGTGCGTACGATGCTAGTATATGTTAGTACCGACAAGTTAAATGAATTCTTATAGCTTTGTGTTAAATTTATCACTTGCATGACTGGTTCCACATCCCAAAAACGGCGATTATATTTGATTTTGAGTGTGTAAAATGTAAATGCAGCAAGATCAAGATTCGATCGATGCTGTTAGCTAATTGAATGAGTCAAAGCTTTGATCGTTACAATTATAAAATTGTGTGTGATTCAATTATGTGGTTCAAATTCTTGTTGTTTATGACATAGCAAATAAGCTCTATAGGCGTGTCCCAGGAGATTGTGAAACTTTCTTAAAAATTTTTTATACAAAATGGAATACTAAACTTCTGAAATGTAAAGGAATTTTTTTTTTTTTATTTCACCAAAATCAGTCCCATAGTTTTTAAGTTAAATTATACGAACATACATACACACATTCATACAAAGAATTTAATATAACTAGATAAGACGGTACAGCAATAACTACAACAAATTATTTACGCCTTAATCTTTATCAAAGCTTATCAAAAATAATCAGAGCACATAACATTGCATTACACGATAAATATCTGAACAAGAATAAAAGAGACATGTTTATTTAAATTTTGTTTATTTTTTTATAGAAAAATCATTAAATAGAAAACTGTTTGACCGACGGACTTATGAAAGTAAATTAGGTAGAGTCAAGCATAGAGCCCAAGCTATTGAATCTAGAAACCAGAAATTTAGCACAGATGTAAAAGATCTTATATGCACTATAAAAGATTTTATTTTTAATTCAGCCCTCATGGGTGCAAAAATAGTTTTAAAATTATGCCGCAAAAATGTAAATGAACGTCTACCTCGTGTAGTAAGTGAGTTGAAGCCAGCATATAAATTAGATACTATTTAGAAACCAAAAACTGCCTAATAACTGATCAGTTATGATGTTTAAAACATTGTTTAGTGTATGTTACGGTATTACTGATATTACCTTGAATATTTTAGTACCTATCAGATAGTCCGATAATGCAATCAGGCTTATCTATACGACTAAACGCAGCTAAAGTGATGTTCGTGTTTGAACTGAACGAGTTAAAAAAAAAGTAAATATAATTACAGTTACGTGTAACGCAGTTAGCTTTATTTCCATGTCACGTTATCAGACAAAGATTAGAATCAGCTTGACAAACGAGATACTGAAAGCCATAGAGTAAATAAATTTGACAGCAGCGTCTGGTTTTAATAGAGTCAGAAATGTCACTTCACAGTATCGAAACTGTCAAACGCAATTTCGCGGGGGTGAAAGCTGGCACGCGAGGATCTCGCGGATTAAAACTCGCCATCTCGCTACACGAATACACCGGCTAGCTGGGTATTTCTACGACGTACACAAAATAGGGTTGCACTGATCTTATTTGAAACATAAGCACTGTTTTTATTTCTTTATTACAAGATGTGTATATAGCTGTTTTTTTTTAAATAATTCTAAGATAATTGTTTTAAAATACGTAATTCATAAATTATATATACCAGTAAATCATACGTTTTCATGGTATCCGGTGGGTGCGACCACGTTGTTTTATTTCGAAAGTCGGACAATATAAAAACACGCATAGAAATCCGTATAAAATTAACATTTCCTCATACCTGATACTCTGTACTAATAATTAAGATCAAACAAATTTTAAATAAGCGCACGTTATATAGGGAGGCACATGTTTGAGGACAGAAAATTGTCTTTACCGTCTTTTGAAAGAAAATAGTCTATCAATGGATGTCTCTTTCACTCTAACGAGTCCCCCCGCCCGCGAAAGACGCGCAAGTCTTCCATTGTGCTCGGAGTAATGCCCTTCAATGGAGGTGTGTTGTTTTATCGACGCAGCAAGTGTTATACAAACTTAGTTAGTTATGCAAACTTAGTTAAAAAATGCTGTCCTTTTTGTTTTTTTGTCTTTTTCTTGTCCTTACCAGTTTTAATGTGTCTTCAACATTTATACTATTTAACCTTCTATATTTATTTAAAATCCTCAGGTTTATATAAAAAAAGTTTTCATTGGTAGCCTTAGAGATTTTCTACCACCTAGTAGTTAACTTAATGTTTTATAAGTACATTTGTGTCCTTAGCCGTGTCTGACGTGTCTTTACCAGTTAATCGTTACTAAATATTTCTCGAATACATGAGCATAATGAGTGGACTATGACTTAATAGTTTTGCTAAATACATCTATTATCCATAATGTATACAAATAGCCTGTTATCTGAAAGTTTTGACGAAATTGCTAAGTATCCGTATTCCGGAAAAATACCCAGCTTGAGTAGGAGTGGTTAAAACGGTTAGCGTAGAAGAAAGCTTCTAGTCAAACATAATCCAAGCTATGTTTTCATGGGTATTATACACGGCAATATAAATATACGTATTTAGAATAGTTACGGGTTTAGCTTCGATAATTACTTAAATATATTAAATCATTTATACAAATATCTGAAGCATTATTAATAATTTTGGAAAGCTTGGACTCATCAATAATCAAGTCAGCTTTGATTCCCATATACAAAGTATTTTTTGCCAGGATGAAGAATTCCTTTAACGAATTTTTTCCTGACATACCCAAGTTTACGACTCTTGTTCCGTCAGCAAGTAATAAAGGTCTTCTGCCTTGCCTCATGTGGTGCAGTTCGGCGATCAAAGTTCTTCATTATGCTCTACAAAGACTCTCCTTACTATATAAAATGTGTAACAATAATTACGACTGTAGTGAAATTATTGAACATTTAGGGTTACGAGTGGGAGTGAGTGGAGCTCGTCAGCGCCCAGACACTTGGCACCTTAGGTTCTGTCGTACCATATCTGTATGGGAGAAGGAGCTCCGCTTCGCCGGCGCAGTCACACCTGCAATAGTCGGTTCTCTAACGTGGAATTATAACGCCTGACGCCTTCTGCTTACCGTAAATATCGGGGAAAGGGCTGAACATTAAATTATGTTCTTTGTTGGGATAGTTTTAAATTTGTTCGATTTTATTGCTATTGTGTGTTTTTCTGCATTTTTGTTTTGAACTCCGTGTATTGTTTATGTCTTTGCTTTTATTCTGTTATATAACATATGTTAAAATTGAGGTGGGATCCATACCTACAGATTAATTTCGTAACTTTATGTCAGATTTTAAAAGTAAATTTTAAAGGTCACACAAGACGCCTTATTTTCCAAGCCTATCATGTGTACCATGTGTACATTTAATATTTATGTAAATTGACATAATATGGAGAATATAATAATAATTCATTAAAAAAAATATTAATATGCCCGGGAAACGCGTGCCTATATTGCACAGTATCCAATACCTATTATGATTCCGATCACCTCGTTTAGGTTTGACATATAGTATATTTGCAAGTAATATATTTAATAGCGTAACGACAACTTACTAAGCAAAAGTTACCGATATGAAAAGAAAATCGGCAAATATTTACAAATCTATCCAAAGGAAAAATTCGATTCCATACAAGTGTGCCGAAATAAAGTTTTTAAAGCAATTCTAATTTCATTGGTTGATCCAACCATCTAACGCCTGTACCTTGTAAAATATTGGTAAGAAAAACAGAATGTACAAAAATTCCAGCAAAAAAATATTCAACGCGAATCTGTCGCTCACAATACCAATTATTTTTTCCATTAATACTAATTGTACGAATCAAAAGGGTGACTCTTCTTAATTAATCGCAGACGACAAAGACGAATAAATAAATCTAAAATGTCGAGTCAACGCGATACAATTTGTTTGAATAAAAAATTAACATTTTACAACGACATGTCAATATCATCTGTACAGTAAATTTGTTCTTTGCTTACAAACAAGTAATCTGTACGGTCGGCATAAAATTTTTTTTAATATCCTACGTCAGGAATACTCACGTAGTCTTGAAATTTTATGAACTTCAATAAAAAATTAACTCATAAGCTATTTTGGTTGTTATTTCAGAACAATGAGCTTATCTGTTGACGCACCACACTTATGTCGAAGATTCTGCGTGTGTAATAATTCAGTTCTTTGTACTCATAGATATAGGGACTTCACTACGTTACGTATAGATAGATCGATTAACACTATAGCTAGGTGTTGGCCAAATTTCAATCAAACAAAAACAAAGGAAGACTACGAAAAAAACTGTTATAACTATGTAGTAATGTGACAATTTATCACAAAAATCAGTGGACCGCGTGCGACTATGATGATGGCGTATCCATGTAATTATATATCAATGTTTATACCTACTACATTCATAGCCACAGTCATAGAGTCAATGAGTTTTCTAAATATATGTTAACAGTGAAACAATTATAAAAAATAAATCATTATTAACAAAAAATGTCCTATTAGACAGAGAGGGAATACCGCACAGCGTACCTATGTCTGACGTCAGACCATTTAAAATAACGACAAATATCGTTTTGCAAGAAAGAGAGAGGGATAAAAGTTTTAAAAGCTAATACTTTCCATATTCTTCAACCGAATATGATTTTGTTTATAAATTTTGTTATCGTATGAAGTCATATTTTTATATTTCCTTGATAAATATAATACATATATTTAATAGCAGGCAAGTACCATATTATTACAAGAATTAAAAAAAAAAGTTTTCAGTAAATCTCTTTCATTGAAATAGTTACGTCGATTTTTTACATAAGTAAGAAATTAAATGAAAGAAAAAAAGAAAACCTTTTTAGTAAGTGTGGTAAAAACATATCTTCTCTTTATTTCACGTCATCGTCGTCATGAAAAAAATTTAATTATCGTACAGTAACCGATTTTTTTAATTAAATACTGTATTATTTAAAAATATATGTGTGTTCATAGGTTTATCTAAAGATATGCAAACTTATCGGCCGCAAACAATCAACGCAATTATTCATACTAGTGTGTATAATATGAATAATTACAGTCTACTTTTAACAGAATTGTGCCGCGTATTAGTAACCAACGCAGTGCGCCGGCACGCGGCAACATCAACCATCCATACTTGAATTTGTCTATTGTAATAATAATAATAATAACGTCTACATAACAACAACGTCTAGGCCCCAAACTAAGCATTAGCTTGTGTTTTGGGTACCAAGCGAAGACACCACATACATATAACCACCAAGACCCGGTACCAGTATCAATATTCATCATATAAATACTGACCAGACCTGGGATTCGAACCCGGGACCTCGAGCTTCGTAGGCAGAGTCGCTACCCACTAGGCTAAGCGGTCGTCAAAATTGAGTGAAATATTGTGCTTAGTTACCTGACAAACATCACAAACATACAAATACTTAAGGTTATCAAATTAAAAGGCTACTGTCATAGCGTTGTTGTGCTTAATTTTCTTTATAATCTAGGAACCCATATGATGCGTCCCCACCCTCTCGTGTCCCAGAAAACTGTGACGTTAGTTTCAAACTCAATAATCATCGTAAAGTTGGTGATCGCAGTAGATTTTACAGCTCTAATACATAAAGTAACTTATAAGGAAAAGTATTGAATAAATCGTCACAATCATTATAAATTCAACTACCGTCAATTTAACGATTTAAAAGGACACTTGTTTCAAAGAAACGGGAGTGTTTAGTGTTCGATGTTCTACGAATAAGAGTGCGACAACGAGCGAGTCTTGTCATTTTTGTAATTTATAGCAATATGTTATATTTATTAAGAAAAATAAAGTAAGTTGTTAAGTAAGTTATTATGAAAAATAATAAGTGAAAGAATTTTATTGATATCTACAAAAACTCCAAAAATACAATTTTTTTTTAAATAAATCGTGCTATAGCGTCATTCGTTTACATTACTATGGGCTAACGTGGATCATTTGTACGTAGTCGTACCGAGTGACGTCACGAGCGGATCGTAAAAAACCCAAACTTTGATTTTTTATATTTCCGGTAATAATCGGTATTTTCCCGAAATTCAAAAAGTATAGTTATCAGTTTGTCATACTCTGGCGTGTGAAATAGCGTATGGTACATAATTTTGTTGAAAAGGACGCGCTTATTATTACTAAGAATAAAGTAAGTGGCATTACCTGACTGTTAGTGAATTCCTTTACCTTGAACTCGCATTTATTCACTTAGGTTAATGGCAACTTCTGTTTGTGTGTTTATCTGTTTGGACGTGTGTTCGAATTTATCGACTCTAATTTTTTTTTAATCTGACCTCTTAACTTTTAGAATAGTAATTCGTTTAGAAAATTAGTTTAATAACTTCGAAATTATAGAGAGTGTCATAGATTCATAAAGAAATATCCAACGAATGTTCGTTTATATAATAAAACAAAAGATGAGGTATGGCAAAAAAACTAATAAGAACTAAAGATGGAGTGTGGAGGAGAGAGGACTTTGTAACGGTAAATGAGGAGATAAAAAAGAGGAAGAGAGGAAAGAAAAGAGTAATAAATTCCAAGCTTTGATCATTTATAATATTACAGAGTGGTTTGCCCCAAAATACTATCAGGTTGTAGGTAAATCAGAGACGCGTAATAAATAAACTCTTGGCTGAAGAATTATGCGCTGTTAAGGCCAAGTATCACCACTTGGTTAATTCGCGCTCGCTCACACCTGGAATCAACCTAGTTAAGGGTGAATGGGACGTCGAATGTCGCCCCACTAAATTTTAGGTCAAATAACACGATTAGACTTATTGAATAATCTATCCAAGGACATATTTTTTCGGCATTTAACAATTTCCTGTATTGGGTACAAAACAGATTTTAAATCCTCAATCCCCCATGTGTTTGAAAAATAGTTCGACGACTTAAATTCGGTTACACAGTTACTTAAATCATGATTTAAATTACTAAACATTTAGTTAAAAGAACTTATGAACAATTTTTTCTGAATTTTGTACCTAATTTAATTACTGAAAAACTGATTTAAGAACGTGTATTATGGAGGGACTTGGCCTTAATAACGAAATCATTAAATGTGTTAACTAATACTAAATATAACCAATAAATCGACTGCCTTGTTTAGCGTATATAAAATATTATAGTACTCGCGACGCGACGGTCAGTCCAATTTATCACCTGTCAGACATTTAGATAATGCTTTTGCTTCCACGAACTGGCCCGGAATTCAGTTCGTCTGCGACTCAAGATTGTGCGCTGTAAATTTGCACTCTAAAATGTGCATAAACTTATGTTTTGCAAGCCATTCACGCAACCAGATGAAAGGAGTGTCGCTTTAGTATTATACAAACGTTCAGTAATCATGACTGAGTCAATCGTGACGTAACACTTGGTCATTGCTTACTAGGAAGCGCGTTTTTTACAAGGATATTTAGTGTTGATCTAAATAACCGAATGTTTTAGAATATAGGTAGATGCCGGACTTTTATGTGATTTTCTTTTGTAAAAAAATTGATATGAGATAATACTAACAAAGCCACACGTAGAGCATTTATTAAACAAGATAAACATTTTATCTCGCTGAGATAATGTCGTGAAACCGTTATATATATAACAGATAACGATTATCAATAACCCAATAACCAACATCGGATATTATGAAAACTTTACATCTGGCACCAAAAGAGAAATTATTAATAATAATTAACAATAAAAAACTTAAACCAGTGGCCAAGTGTGTTTCATTTTCAATCCTAAGTTAAGATTATTACAGTTCTAATAAATACATTATCAGACAGCCTTTTACTGCATACATAATGCAATAATATGCCATTCTTGAAAAACCTATAGTACCTATACGCGCCAACACGAGAACGTCTATCAAAACTTAAAGATTAATAGAGATAAACCTCTCGTTATAAGTATAATTTTAGTGAAATTTCTTTAATGCTATTAATCTTACATAATTAAAAAAAATACTTTCTGAAAACCTATATTACGTGTATATGTAGGTACACAAGGCCAACGATTTTTTTTAAATTATTTAGATCAATGCAAAATACTGTGTACTAATGTACACATAAATCAATTAATCTGCGAAATAGGTATCTACGCTGTTAACTCTGAACGTTCAATTTCAACTTATTTACGACGACGAAGTATCATCACAAAGGTTTTAAGTTATAGAATTTTGAGAATCAATACTAGACTGATTCGGATACTTTATTTGGTATATGGTAGTAATGTATTACATTACTTAATTTAGTTTTATTTTTTTTAAACCAATTTTAAGCTTTACGTAAATTGCATCGATCGACACAGTATTGTAGGTACACTTGTAAAGGAAAATAGTGAATATGAAAATCAAAATTACTAACTCGTAAATTATTTCTTCGGCAATTACGCGTTAAGTCCGAAAGTAATATTACTGTGACATCTTATTTTTAGAACATTTTAAAAATTGTGCTGTTAACAGCACAAATCACGGGCCTTACAACTGCATAAATTCAGAATGTTAACTACTAACCCAAAACGTAAGTTCGATTTGAATATATCCAGTTTGTAGATTAATGCAGATCACATTCGATCTAGAATCCCGTTGAATTTATCATACCAACGCGTAACTATTAACTGGGAGACAACGTGACCTGCCAAACAACACGGCAAACAAACCGAACTGTCGGTTCGGAGTACGTGTTAATTAAGAGCGATATGTCAAGTTAGTTGCAGAGTACAAAACTTGGAGTGGCAACAACTGTCACCGAGTTATACTGGGAGACAGTACGTTCCTTTCATATGAAACATTAACTACGCTTGCCTGTGTATGTCAGGGCCTGTTTATATGTGTTATGTCTGTGCTTCTTTAACCGATTTCACGAGAAGGTCAACGGGATCAAGGTCCGTTGTGACTAGGGATGTTACGGATCTTCAAGTTCGACTCCGAATTTATACCTCCGACCTCGACTTCTTTTTGAATTTGAATCGGAATTATAACGAAGATCAAAATGCAGCGGTGTTCAAGATTCTCATATATGATCCCTTCAGAAATCTATTAAACAGTCATTTGATTTAAATAGAATTCAAAACTAAGATACTCTTTCTATTGTTGAGTACTTGTGTATGGGTGGGTACTGTGTAATACCTAATTAATATTTTAGGTATTAATAACGATATTATGTTCCCATTATTTTATTAGGCTTACCCTTAACAGTTATAATTAACACATCACTCTTGAATTTCTATTTCGATTCCGACTCCGGCTCCGACTTTGGGTCTATCAAATTTACAAACTCCGATTTTTACTCCGGTTTTGGTAAACTCACCTCCGTAACATCCCCAGTTGTGACATAAGTACTTCTATCATTTATTACATAGTATTTGAGAAAGTTTTGAGTATACCTCATCATCATTTCAGCCGCTAAACATGCTCTAGTGGACGTAAATTTCCCCTCTTAAATTTGTACATACGGTATCTACATCTGGTTGTCGGGCCACCTTGTGGGGGTCGTTCCGCATTATGACGTCCGAGTCCTGATGACCAATCGAAAACTTTTCCTTCTCGGTGGTTATTAATTCCGCGAACAATGTGGCCTGCCCATTGCTTTCAAATTGCTAATATTCTGTGAGCTTTTATGCCAGCACTCCAATTTTTCTGCGAATTTCTTCGCCACTACTTTCATATCCTGCAGAGGAATCCAAAGCATAGCTTTTTCCGTGTCGAATAGAAACCAGATCTCATTTCCGTAAGTCATCACTAAGTATAATATGAGAACGCTTAATTAATTCAGTCTAGTTTAAACATAGCAGACTGCGCGCTGGAGCTAAAGTAAACAATATATTGAAATAATATTAGATACAGTCCTAAAGTACCGTCAGAGGATTTAATTTTACGACTGGGTAACTGGATGGAATATTGACGCAATTTCGCGGTAGTAGGTAAACGTACTGTATGAATATATTCCCCGGACTGGGTTAGTCACAATACTTTTTATTATCTCTCTTGTTTGTGCAACAATAGGTGTGAACATTGATAAACTGATTACAAATGTTTAAATGTTTACAAATTTTCTTTCTGTTTTGCCTGTGTGTCTGTCCATTGCAGGATAAAGGCCTCTCCCAAAGCTCGCCACCACACACGGTCCTCCGCCTTTCGCATCCAATTACCCCCGGCAAGGTGATTTAGGTCATCAGTCCACGTGATCTTTCACTATGAATAAATTACATATAATAATATCTGGGACACCTCAGACGTGGTTGTCTGGTCCCAGACTAGGGAACTATACATAAATATATTTTTTTGTAATATATGCAGGCATACGACGACGACCGCTTAGCCTAGTGGGCAGCGACCCTGCCTGCGAAGCTGGAGGTCCCGGGTTCGAATCCCAGGTCGGGTCAGTATTTATATGATGAATATTAATACTGGCACCGGGTCTTGGTTGTTATATGTATGTGGTGTCTTCGCTTGGTACCCAAAATACAAGCTAATGCTTAATTTGGGACCTAGACGTTGTTGTGATTGAGTGTGTTATTATTATTATTATTATACCTACAGATATTTCACACCCGACACGGAACAAATAAGCTTGTTTATGCATACGAATTCGTCTCGGGCGGAGATCGAACTCGCGAGTTTTGGTTCCGCAGTCGGCATCTCTGACCACATAGACTAATCGGTCAGTTAATTGTAGGAATACAAAACTGAAATCTACTGCCACAAAAGACAACATAATAAACACATATATGGTCGCATTTTAAAGACAAGATGCGACGCCTATAAAGTATTTCTAACATATTCTTTCTTTGTGGTCTCTGCGGATGACGAGAAACAGGTACGAAGGTTTTAATACGAGCCAATTCTGATTTCAAATATGTCATCACAAACAAATTATGTAAGCGACGCACGTCATGTGTTTTCCGCTAATAAAACATACATCAAACTGCATCATTGTGTCGCCCACGGAAACTATATAAGGCGGCGCCGACAATTTATTTGTCTGAACGATAACATTTGTACCGCGATCGAAAATGCTAATCGGTCTTGGGTACTTAAACGTGAATAAAAAATTATTTACGACGTTTAT
The DNA here is from genome assembly GCA_949709985.1 of Luffia ferchaultella. Lineage (NCBI taxonomy): Eukaryota > Metazoa > Arthropoda > Insecta > Lepidoptera > Psychidae > Luffia > Luffia ferchaultella. Next base: position 14,988,181 of record OX453253.1, on the reverse strand, counting down.
TTATCGATGGGGAACAAAAGTATTGTAATTTTGTTTTACGTATACACACCGCGACACACACAGGAAACTAAGAGTCTATACTATAAACAATCTAGGTGGGTGTGCTTGACAAAAGATACTTTTGTATTTCTTTGAGTCATCATCATCATCATCAGCCCATTTTTACCCCACTGCAGGGGCTTAGGCCTCCCCTTGGCTTGGAGCGTAAGTCCACCACGCTGCTCCACTGCGGGTTGGGAACTGTAACGACCGCCATCTATTGACAGCGTCCGGGACCGACTGCTTAACGTGCCCTCCGAAGCACGGTGTCAGTGATATTGTGTACTTAAGTCAGAAAAACTCATTGGTACACGCCCGGATTCGAACCATGGCCTTATAAATTTGAGACAGGTTCGTTGCGCTCTGGGCTATCACGACGACTTTCTTTGAGTATTTGTAATAAATTGCCTACACCCGATTTCTGAAACCCTGGTCAAATCGTTAATTCGCTAACCGGCGATTAATTTTAAAATGATTTTAAATTAATTACCAAAGATTATACAGAAATTAACTAAAAAACGTGATGGCATTTTATTTGGCCGATACCGTCGTTCCTTTTTTTGTTATCGCGTAAAAGTTTCATAGAAATCGGTACTAACGAAAATAAAAACAAATAAGAAAAGTTAAAAATTAATTTTAAGTTACAAGTTTATTTAAAAAAATATATGGTGATTTTAATATAATGCGGAAATATAATCTGCGATTTAAAAGTAGTTTTTTTGAGAGTTAAGTTTTTATTCATTATTTACCGTTTCGGAATTTGGCTGTATTTAAATTAGAAGTACTCGAGTCATAATAACAACCACTTAGCGCGTTTTTTTTCTATTTGGTAGAAAAATACGCCTACTTGCATACTCTATCCTAAAAGCTTGTATGCTTTTGTCAGTTATTTAACTATTTACTTATGTAAATTAAGTACAAATTATATTTGTATGTTTTGCGATAAGTAATCGCTTACAAATTCCACACACTTAGATAATTCTTGAGTAAAAGTAATGACTATGCAATAATTATAGGTGGTTTTTGAAGATACTGTACACTGAGGAATAATAATTGAGTTTTCGGAATTATTTGAATTATTTATATTATTGAGAGTTGTATTTTTTAATAGTTAAATTACCTTATTTTTATACAGTTTTTCTTACTTGTAATTACCAATTCGTGATGTAAACTCAGAAAAATATGTATTGACTAGAAGCACTCTCTTCGCTTACGGTCTAACCACTCTTCTTCTAGTTAGCAGGTGTATCTTTGGCAAGTTTCAATCCGTTTCCAGTCCACGAAGTCCCCGCGCACTAGCTTTCACCGCCGTGGAATTAATTGCGTTTGACAGTTTGGATACTGTGCAGTGACATTTCTGACTCTATTAAACTGCTGTCACATTTAATTACTCTATGTGTAAACTGTATTTTACTGGTAATTTAAAACCGGCCAAGTGCATTTCGGATTCTCGCACATTTACTATAAATTTAACAATCTGCAATTAATTCTTTTGATACAGTAACTTACTAGGTATAAAAAAATATGGTTTTGTGATAACCGTCAAAATTCATGAAATCTTACAATTATTAGTGATGTTGTAGTATTTTCCGTTTAATTATTGGATAGACCTTTAATAAAAAAGGTAGGTAGACTAAAATGTGCAGCCAATCAATTATTAAACATTTTCAGTTGAATTTTACGATAATTTCCAGTTTTTTTCTGGGCAATACTATTAGAAATAATAATAAGCAATTATACGTGTTTTTTTTATGTTAAAGTAAAATCAACATAGAGTAACGTATTATACATTTTTGATTTCAATAAGCTTTCATTTCGCACTTCACACGATCCCCTAGAAGCAATTCAGTTTTAATTTTCGATTCATCCCCCTGAACCCCTTGGATCAAAATTCAATTTTTAAAACTGTTTTCCTACAATGAAGCCATCACTTTTTATGTATGTACCAAGTAAACCCAGTGCATGTGTTTCGTTTTTCAGATTAAATTTTCAGACTGAAACAATAATAGTACAAGTACAGTGGCACATAACGGAACTTTTTCGCGGTTTATGCCACCAATGGCAAATCCAGTGGCACAAGGCGGAATATTTCAAGAATGTAAAAACATAATTTTGTTAAAAAGGCAAATTTCTGATGGTCTTATTTTTACCGTCTTTGGTCAATGGTCAGGGCAGATTTGTGAGAATACTATTAAATGTTGCATTTCTCTATATACGGTAGCTTTTGCTTCATTCACAACTTTACAATGGGTTATTTACAATACGAAACTTTTCGAAGTTCATGAAGATATGAATGTCTAGGAATTAACCTTTTTTAATATTTATTTTCTTTGTATTTATTTCTTCAGTGTCTTTCATTTACAATAAATTATTATTTTTATTCTAATGGGCAAATACAAATAAGCATCGCCATTTTCCAACGGATAAAACTATTACACTTTTTACTTCCTTTTGCACAACCTAAGTTCTCGCCTTCATTAGAACAATTAAACTTTTTTGACACTTAACAAAATTTTCTTAAATACATGTTGCCATTTCCTTTTCATCTTTGTCATATAGTTTTCTAATAGGAATTCCATTTAACCGCTTAGACTAATGAGGTTTTGCGATACATTTTTCCATTTAGTAGCAACCCTAATTTCATCATCATCAGCCCATGTCTCTCCACTGCAGGATATAGGCTTCTCCCAAGGCTCGCCACCACACACGGTCCTCCGCCTTTCGCATCCAACTACCCCCGGTATGGTGCTTCAAGTCATCTGTCCACCTGGCCAGGGATCATCCCGGCCAGGTGGACAGGTGGAAGAAAACTACTGCTCGGAGGCCCTCAGACCAGTGCAAGTATACTTACATATGTATGAGTTTATGGTATAAGCTTTTATTTTTAATTTGTAAATTACAAAGAGTAATCTGTATTCCACACAGGTAAAACAGCAGACAGATAGTAAGATATACAAGTGTTACCAATCTTCCATAGTGACCGTAAAATCACAAATAAGAATCAAGCAATGCAGGACACGAGGAAAATAGGAATAAAATTTCAAAAAATATTTTTAAATATGGCAATAGTTTAAAAAAAATTGAGTGCACAGTATCAAAGAATTTCTGGTTGGTATACGTCATCCCCAGCAATGAATCTCTTTGGGAGCAAATCGTCCCCTTGGTAACATAAAAACGTATCTTGTTCTTCCATTCTATGAACCTAACATATCCATTTGAAAGAAGTAATTAGCACAACCACGCATTTGTCAGATTACTAGCAAGATAAATGGAAACGAAAGCTTTATATCGTTGTAAAATGTTGATAATTTTCGATAATTAAATCTTCCATGAAATTCGACATGTTAATAAACCGACACTGTGAAAATAATAAGATAAACAAATTCGAGAATTATGTGGGTTATACATTTTTCATATAGTGTTTTTCCAAGAAATATCCAGAAAAAATTGTTAAAGTAAGAAAGTGATATTGGCATTCATTACACGGAACAAGTTGAGACAGCTATCCCACGCGAGCTTTTACCTCTGAGTTAGCAAAAGTAATGATGTCTCGAACGGCTCAGTTCGCGGAACATTTTTTTTTTGTCAACTTATCTATAAAAATGAAAATTATATTACAGTATTTGTTTTTTGTAAATATCTAATTTTACAAGTAATGATTTCAACGTTAATGATTTAGGTACTTTTAAGCGATTACATAGAACAAATGCTTCTACGGAACCATAGTGTAAAACACTCTTAGTGTACATCGTTTAATACAGCATGATTAATTATCACATGCTCTGTTTGTCTGTAAATGCATCTGTAGCCGGGTACTTGAAAATCCCGTTTAAATCCATACTCCTTTATGCGCAATGTCATCCGTATAATTTATAGGTCTGAAGGCTTAACGAAGCTGTTAGGTCACATGGAATCAAAGCGTAATTCAAAAAGGGATTCAGAACCAACCGTTCACGTCATTCCAAGAGTTCAAAATTACCTAGTTGATTAAAGTTATATTAAATCAAGGACCTGAATATTATTTCCGCTTAAGTAGATAAGTATTAATGCTAATACTTATTAAATTTTATTATTTTAGAACTATCATAAGATATTTATATTATGATAATCCAAAATTACAATTTATTTCATTATTTAAATTATTTTTATAGAACCACCGTTTTATTTATTATCGTTGTGACATTATTATTATTTTAGTTATAGTCGAGATGACATTATTTTAATTATTATTGTGGTGATATTATTATTGTTTTAATTGATGTTGTGACTGCATTATTGTTATTTTGTTTACATTGAAATTGTTTAAAAATCTTTAAGAAAATAGCCCTCATATATTGATGTGCTCTCACGGGGCGTCACATATAGTGTATAAGATGATTTTGTCTGACCACATAAAAATTGACGTGACAATGCAATAAATAAATAAATAAATAAATAATATCGATAATTATCTATCTAATCTATGTTTACTCAACTAACGGGTTTATGTCGTAGTTTCGTTTTTAAATTTTACCTACTTTTCATTATCTGCAGGTTACGACAGACAAAGGTTGAACATCACTGAAACAAGTTTATTGATATATTACTTGATGCTCATGCATTCCAAAACAGATGGATGATGAGTAAAATAAAAACTTTTATGTGTAGTGCTAATTACTTTTTTTTATAAAAAGTGGACACTTTGTCTTATGTCTCCGATGTAAAATGAATAATATTTTGTAATGTCAGAATTTTGAAAAAAAAATTATAGAATCCCAAAAAGTAATTATTACTTTAGATAAGTTATTAAAATACCCGTATGCACGCATACGTTTGTTTAGATGTGAGAAAATTAAGACTCGAATCTTTATCTCGAACGGAAATAAACACTCCGTGATTTGTTGAGAAAACTGACAAGCCGGGCCTTAATTATGCTGTATTAGCATATTTTTGATGGACATTTTTGGAGATTACTTTTACGTCCAGAATTGCTTTAATTTCTTTATACTTTATTAAAGTGATCATTATTTTTAAGTTATGTGATTCATTTTTTAAATGTGTATTACCTACTAGCTGACTCGGCACACTTCGTACCGCCTCAGAACTCAGAACAGTTTTAGAACGTATATGTATGTATTGCAGTGCCCCCTCTGGTAGCACATAACCACAATCCTTATCTAAGAAGCTGCTTTTACGTGATATTTATGTAACGCGGAAAACCGAGTCATGATCCTCTCGACCGTTTTAGAGAAACATATCTATTGCAGTGCGCCCTAATGGTCCACGACCGCAAACCTTATCTAAGAACATGTTCTAAGATATGTTTAAAACACAAAAAATCATGTACAGATTCTTCCAGACGTTTTAGGGAAATATGTTTATTGCAGCGCCCCCTGGTGGCTCATAGCGGTAATTTTTATGTAAGAACCAGCTTTTAGATTATATCTATCTAACACAAAAACCGTGTCAAGATCGTGCCAGCCGTTTTAAAGATACATATCTATTGCAGCGCCCCCTGGTTGCCCATAACTGCACAACTTATTTAATTATCTATTCGGAGGTGATACTCGTGTAATGCAAAAAACCGAATCAAAATCGGTCCAGTCGTTTCGAAGATACACATTTTCTGCAGCAGCGCCCCCTGGTGCTTAATAACCATAAAACTTATTTAGAAACCCGCTTTGGAATGTTATCTATCTAAATTCTACAAAATCTACAAAATTTCATATAAATCATTAGAGCCGTTTCCGAGATAGCCTGTAAAAGAGTAAAAGAAATTGATCTTTGAATGCACCCTGTTTGACAGGTACGAACAGTTTGTATGGGAAAATGAAGTTGTTGTTTGTACTATATTGTTGTTTTTCCTTGCAATTCGTTCATATTTTCTTACCTTTTAAACTTTCTTTGGAGTTCCAGAAATATTTCAAAACCAAAATGACCCTAACCGGTCTAGCCGTTTTTGAGTTTTAGCGAGACATGTAATAAGCTTCATTTCATTTTTATATATAAGATATATAGATTACTTTGATTTTCAATTTTCTATGTCAAAGACACAGACTGGCGTATGAAATTTACGTCTGTACGTCTATTTGATTGCCAAATCATCATACAAAATCCGCTGAACGAATTTCGATTGCTACCACTGTAAGTCTAGATTACAGACTACATTTTATCACTGTAGAACGTTCCCGTGGGACAAAAAACTAATCAAGAATAAACCGAAATTAACGTAATAAAAAAAGCACTAACGAAGCTTCGTGTTCTGTGATATATATAGCAGAAGAGCGTGTAGAAGAAACGGTGCGGCTGCGGAAACGACAGCAGAAAATTATTTGGGCGGCCGGAGGGCGGCTAAACTTTTGTTTAAATATCAATTTGAACAGAAAACAATAATATCACTTAATACATTTATTGCCATTGATGGCTTTAGCATGGGTAGGTACGTTCCAGTAATGTAATCTAATGAAATGTCAGGGTATAAAATAGTATAAAATTACATGGCAATATTGGAACCATATTTTTTTTTAAGTTACAGTAGTTCCATGTTGTTAATTTTTTTAGGTTCCATACTGTTACCATACTGTAACCTAAAAAAATTCTATTTTAACCCAACAGTTTCATCTAATTTTAAACTATTTTATCGCCTGACATTTGTTTTATATGGAACTACTACTATTATTCAGTTTCATATTATTTTAGTTATAACCATTTCACCCCCTTGACCTTATGGCATGTCAATGTGGATGACAGCGGGTTGTAATTAAATGTTAGGCCATAAACCGCCAAACTTTGAATATAGCAGACCACAACTTACGACTCATAACCGACAAATTTTATTAATTATATTTATTAAAATTTATAAATCGGAGTCTGATTTTGATGTCTATAACTAGTTGTGAGGACTAATACAGAAATACCTAGACACAACACAAACATCTAAGTGACCAATCTCGTGGGCCATACGCGCGTCCCGCCCATCTCTCTTCTTCATCCTATGGCTCAAATGTATAACTTTGGTTATCGTACTAACCGGCCAGCATTACGCCTCTATTGAACAAATTCAAAGCTCGGTGATCCTAGACACATTCCAGTAAATAACTTCCAAAAAATCAGATGAAACACAAACAATATTTAAAAAAGGCACTCTATTATTGGTTAGTTCCTTATATTATCAAGTGTTTTGGATTAAACGTTTTATTTATTTTAATAAGAAATAAATAGAACAAGCAACAATTATTTAGTTCTTAACAAATAAATATTGTCAAGCCGCTACAAAAGAAAACAACCACATACAAACAAGATTGCACAATTACAAGTTTCCTACGCCCCTACCGTCTGAGATAATTATCTAACTTATTTATTTGGCCGAAATCTCGATTTGGAAGAAGTTGTCCAGACAAATGGATAAACTTTCCCCTTCTCCGATCTTCGTCTCCAAGGAGCCGATTAACCAGTGATAGGTATAAATGAAGGTAATGTAATCATTGGCGATAATCATAGAGGAAACAAAAGACGGAAATAGCAGAACTTCACTGTTATTATAGCAAGTTATTTTAAGAATAAAAAGATTTTTAACATCTTAATAATTTTATTAAAATAATATATAAGTTAAATCTGATTGTATTTAAAATGATATTTGTTACCTAATGTATATAATATTACGACGAACGAAATACTTTTTCTTAATGATAAGCAATTTTATACTTTATCACCTAATATTAATTAATGTAAGTTTGAACGTCACGAAATACCTTGAATATATTGCATTAAATTTCGACGTAAGCACAAATTCCGTTAATCGTAAAACTAATACATCATCATCATCATCAGCCCATTTTTACCCCACTGCAGGGGCTTAGGCCTCCCCCAGGGTGAGGAGGGGGGCTTGGAGCTTAAGTCTACCACGCTGCTCCACTGCGGGTTGGGAACTGTAACGACCGCCATCTATTGACAGCGTCCGGGACCGACTGCTTAACGTGCCCTCCGAAGCACGGTGTCAGTGATATTGTGTACTTAAGTCAGAAAACTCATTGGTACACGCCCGAATTCGAACCATGGCCCTATGGGGCCTTATAAATTTGAGACAGGTTCGTTGCGCTCTGGGCTATCACGACAAAACTAATACAACGAAGTTTAATTAAAACGTAAAAAAGCTAGTTTATTTACTGTCTTCCCTTCAATTTACGCCTTACGGCTGCGTAATAATTTACATCGCTATCTTGGAGTACCTGTTTGACAGTTAATATGTATGCTCTCAACGAGCTGTCATGTGGGAGTCGTGCGTTTTGACAAGTTTTATGGTTCCGTAGGCATTCTTACGTTATTACATAACTCTCAGAATAAACATTCAAAAGGAATATTCATTAAAAAATATTTTGAGTAAATAACTATATTATTAGTAGAAAATATAAAAAAATACCGTGTTACTCTACTAGTCTTGTGACAGGTACTTTCGACCTAGACAAAATTACGAACTTAATGAAATTTTGGAATATTGTTTGGGGATGATTGAGGCGTAGAATCCAAATTTTGTGGGATGATAGCTTCGTAATATTCGGACTTAGCGGACTTTTTTTCGGCTTTAAGCTTATATCCTCGAAACTATACGTTTTTGACAAAAGCGTCGGAATATAAAGCTGCAGAACATTAAATTTTCTTCGCGTTTCATTAGTGATATTTTTTTTAAGTCATTTCTTACTGATATGCAACAGTTATAGTTTAAATGATGTAAAGAAAAAATCGGAATAATTATGAAAATTTCTACTTTTTCGAAGCCCCTCTACTTTCGACAGGCTCCTCGATGTCCAAAACTTAGTTTCTACTCTCCATATATGATCCTCGAACAATGTCCCCAAAAATTGACTCAAATTGATTAAGTTCGGGATTGGGTTCAGGTAACAGCCCTCGTTCTTACTTATCAATTGGATTATACCTCTACTTCCACCACCGATGTTAGTGAAAATATTAGATTTGATTTTCGCAGAAACCACTTTCGCCGTTTTCAGGAATTTGAGGATGGAGTTCAAAAAATATTTAATATATTTTTACCAATTTCGTATGACTTCAACATTTAATGCGCTACTTTACAGAGAAATGGTAACATAATATACAGACCCTCATAATTATGTGCTATAAATGTATCTATATAATATCTTTGTTTAATATATGTACGAAATAAGTTAGATATAATTTTCTGAAATAACCACAGAACCCTATTTTTTCATCTTCTGAGATGTACTTGAACGGGTCTTTTCTCATTTCCAAAAATCTACGTAATTACTAATTACTAAGTAATTACTAATTTTAATAGCTAACTGAGTGGGTCATTTTCGATTTTTTTTCCTATATTTAAACGCTATAAAGGGTTGACTTTTAAACATCAGGATTTTAATGACTACACAATTTTACCAACTGAGATCTAGTCTCAATATACATATAATATAATATAATAACGTATACATGACAACAACGTCTAGGCCCCAAACTAAGCATTAGCTTGTGTTTTGGGTACCAAGCGAAGACACCACATACATATAACAACCATGACCCGGTACCAGTATCGATATTCATCATATAAATACTGACCCGACCTGGGATTCGAACCCGGGACCTCCAGCTTCGCAGGCAGAGTCGCTACCGACTAGGCTAAGCGGTCGTCATGATAGGTCGTCAATGATAGATACAAATTATTTATTTGCCTACTAAAAAAGAAAATGATTAGGGAAAGTATATAATTTGAACAAAACTTTTCAAAGTAGGACAGGGCACGAAAAACCGAAAACAAGAAAATTATTAAGCAGCAGACAAACAAGAGCGGTTTGTTTCATTTCTTAAGTACATGGGGCAATTAATGGGACGTCATTTGCAAAAACGCTAAAACTGGCGACTGTACAAAAGTTAATTTCCTTAATTTGCGCGAGAGGGCCGCCTCGTCGATTCTTTTTAGCCGGGATAATAAGGGAAAGACGTACGGATATTGTTTGTCGACTTTATAAAAAAAATTCCAATAACGAGGTTGTCACATTCATGTCATATTAAGTAGAAGCCATTAAAATGTCATAAGTAATACCGCAGGGACCAAATTGTAATAAACAAGTACTAAACACATCAATACATATTTCATATATAAATTATTTAGTCTTCACTCAAAAATGATCTTTATAACTACCAAAACAGCTTACCGTACTTACGATACTAATAGCAGACAAGAAGTAAGCTCAGCGGTAGATACATATATCAAAATGTCTTCCATTACCCTACAACACAGTATAGCATAGCAGCATATTCCCAGCTATAGATTTTTCTAGAGTTCTGCATCACAATGTCGGTCTGCCCGCCCACGGCGCAAACCTTGACTTTTTCCAGAAAAACACGGGTAATTTAATTTCTCGCAATATGTACGCTTGTGACATAATAATTTGTTGGAAAAGCCATTACGGAAATATGTAAATTTACTTACGGCAAACTAGCGACATAAATCACGGCAACGCTCTTATTTTTAGGGAAAATTAGAAACGTTCCGCGAATTACACTCGCAGGAACTTTTCGTCTCATTATTTAAAAGGCCCCACCGAGATAATTCCGTGTACATTTGTAAGGCATAACAATGCAATATTCATAAAACATAAGACCAGTGTATTCAGGGAAATATATTCGGTCCATTTTGGTGGCGGGCTTTGTCGGGCGGCCGAGCATATTAACCGACCGTATTCGAGTGTACTCTTGTTTTTGAGGCGGATTATTCAACTTCCTACCTGTTTAATGTCGCCAACCTACATCCAGAACTTGTTTTGTCGGCTATTTATATGGAGATAAAAGAAATGAATAAATCAACGGGACAAAGTATGAACGTTTTCACTTATTTAAGTCGAAAATGCAGCGGGGGAGCTATTGCTGTGTTAATGTGAACTTTATGGAAAGTTACGAGCATACTAAATGGTTTCATAACGCATTGTTAAGAATTTAGATATGCTAACGGTTACTTTTTAATCTAAAATTAATTAACCATTGCCCATTTTGTAAGTAATTTTTAAAAAAATGTAGAACAGCACCCCCAAAGAGTTTTTGAGTTGGTAATCACATTTTCTCTTAAAAAATATCAATTATCTAATTCTTAAAACATATACGAATGGATTGAGCCACTTATAATCACCCAGCATTCTTTTATTTTTAGGGTATTACTGTTATTAAGAGCTTGTAATGCTATACCTATACCTCTCTGTCTGCCTGTCCCTCTAAGCTCCTCCTCTTTGGCAACATTTAATTTTAGGGTTACGTAGCCAAATGACAAAAAACAGACCCTTGTAATTCCATCCTGTCCGTCCATCTGTCTGTCACGACCATTTCACTGGAAAACTATTAGCACTACGTTAATAAAATTTGGTAATTAGGTAGAATCTAAAAACCGCTATATAATTTGTGTAGCGAAATGAGGAGAAATGATGTTGAGATTTCAAAATGACTTTTTATTTAAGTCATGAGATATGCGCTCCTAAAGTGCCTACTAAAAATTTATACATTTTTAACTGTGGAAATTTGGTTGAAAAATTTGAAAAAATCATTTATAAGTACAATATAAAAGCTTTTTTAATTGACTTGATAGGCAATACTGAATAGTTTTTGAGATATTTTTTAATTTATTATTTCAATTTTAACCATGAACGTTCATCCCTACTACGGAACCCTCACTGTACGTTATCAGACATACACTTGATCGATTGTTTCTCTAACATTAGGCTTTGAAGCCTGCACTACTGGAGTACAGGTCTTCCTTAACGTTGGGCTTGGGACTGTCAACCATAAACCCACTATGCTGCACCGGTGGGATTCGCCAGCTGGTATAATAATCAACACTCTCACAGAAATTACGGTATTGGCGGAGCTTGTGATATTTATTTGTTTTAAGGGCAATACCGACGAATAAAAATCAAAGCGTTCCATTCTGCGTTCCAGACAAACAATCAAATACACAAAAATTATATTTTAGACTACTAAGCCACAGCTCGAATCCTCGAGGCGTAATGAACTCCCTGTTCTAAATTTAAAAATAATATTTATATTAGGTTTAATTTTATAGAGTTAAAACCTAATATTAATATTATTTTTAAATTTAAAAATAGATATTACTATTAAAAAACTGAAAATAAGGGTTATGGTTTTCTTCATCATTTACGAACATATCAAAACATAACATGCGATTTCACTAGAAAAAGTATAAAAAACGTCTCTATGTTTTTTTGTGACCGAAATATTAATATACTACTAAATAACTTAAGGAGTCACGAAGTTTGGAAAACTAATAATTTGCATCGGTGATCTATTTATGTATATAACAAAAGCTCATTGATCCGTAAGCCTATGACAGGAATCCAACTCACGAACTTTTTAGGAAATGTGGGTTGTTCAACCACCATAGCATGAACATCATTTGCCAGTTATAACAATTTTCTTTCAGGTACTACTTATACAAATAATGTAGTATCGTTGATTACATGTCTTTAAATTAATTATAGTTTATGCTTTATAATTTGTGGCACTTTCATTAAAAAAATATTTAAATATTCAAAGAAGTAGTTCATAGTGTGAATAGGTACATTCGAGAAAAAATATATTTTGGTAGCAGTGAAATAATAAAAACCTTTGGAAAAGTTGCTTCTAGCAAGAGATCGTAATATTTTTGTATCGATTCATGTGCACAACGTCTCCCCACTCAAATTGTCGAAAGTTGCAAGCACTGAATATTTAAAAGCAAAACAATTTTGTTTTTTATATGTACACAATACGTAGAAGCTAGCAGTTAATTAAATCAATTACTTACACGAAATTGGCGTATACAGGTCAGGCCGCTAGCCGCCCGCGCACCTGATTTATGCAAGCGCCCCACTGACCTCGCTCAGATATTTACGTAGTATAAGGCTGCACTTTTGCGCTTTTTGAAAAATACTCATATGAAATTTCAAAAAGTGGTGCGTGTATAGGTACGTTAGAACTTCTTGAATATTATCCTAAACTTTGATTGATTTGATAATAGTAATAAAAATATCTGTGACATTCCACACAGCGCCATCTAGTCCCAAAGTAAGCAAGTATTATGCTTGTATTATGGGGTACTAGACAACTGGTATACATACTCAAATATTCTTTTTAATAATGTAGACATGTACTTTTTACCCAGCCACGGAGCAAATATAAACATGTTCATGCACACAAATATTTGTCGAAGTCGAACCTGCGACCTTTGTTCTGCAGTTAGGGTCATTAACCACTCGGCCTATCGGTCAATCAAACATTTCAAGTATAAGACAGACAGTGTTAGCTGACGTGACTCGAGTTTAAGATAGATATGTTTGAACTCGCTCTGGAATCGAACCCGCAGCCCTTGGCTCCGCAGTCAGGCTTTCTAACCACTCGCCCAAATGGTCAGTCACCATAAGGAAGGCTGGTTGAAATAGAAAATAAATATTCTAATAAAAAACCGGCCAAATGCGAGTCGGACTCGCACAGCGAGTTCGAGTGCCAAGTGCGAGTAGGCTTGCGCACGAAGGGTTCTGTACCACCGTTCAATATAAAAAAACACGTTTCTTATATGAGGACCTTTTCGACTTTTTATTTTATTTTTATTATTTGTTGTTATAGCGGTATAGTAATACATACTTTGAAAATTTCAAGTGGCTACCTATTCAGACGATACAGCTCTGTGACAAACGGATGAACAGCGGCGCCTTAGTTATAGAGTTCGTTTACCTTTTGGCGCCCTTGGTATCCTTTGTGCATGGAGCCCAAAAATTTTATAGATTTTTTATGGTGTTTATTGTGTGATTTTGAAGAAAATTTTTCGAAATTTCGTTATTACTTCCGCGTCTTACAACTGAACTTAAGTTATAATATATTACATCTTTTATTAGACGCCCTGAAGGACATGACTAGTGCATACGGGTTAACTTCAAACTGTAAAATGCTAACTAATTCACGGCTAACTTCATACTATAGTTGCGTTTTAATATTTCACTATCAACGCCCCTACAGAACGTACATAAAAAATTATACCTAAGTTATATAATTATAACTTCAATAAACAAAGTATCCAAATTAAGAAGTACGTTAGGTGTGTGTATCTTTATGGGAATATTAATAACGAAGACATACTTTATATTTTTTAACTGTTTCAATATGTTCAGCATACTAAATATCGTATGACAACAATATTGACAACTCGGCATCAATATGCAGCGCAATATTTTCAATATACCATTTTTTTAAATATTTTTTTAGATATGAAGGACTTTAATTAATACACCATTTTTTTATGAAAAAAAAAGTAATGTTCGATTTTGTGACTGCTTAGCGGTAAGTTGCGGTGGGCAGAATTTTAAACAAATATGGCCAATATTTTGTTTATGAAGGCTTTGAGAAGAAACTGAAAAGCTATTTAAAACATATATATGTTTGTTTCGCTTGTCTGTTTTGGAAAACAAAATTGCTAACAAATTGAAAGTTATAGTGTATGCAACTTAATTTTACTTTGTCGAAACAAAGCCAGTGCGACTAGAAAACATTATAATATGTAATTAAAAGAATAAAATTAAAGTTTTGTTGTAATTCCAATTATAGAATAGGACCCTCGATAGTAACATTACTTCGATGTAACATTACGTACGTACGTCTAACACATACATCATTTGGACGTTGTTACGCAAAAATGATCCAACCCACAAACGCTCATAAACTGAGATAATTCATCCAAACTAATCAGAAAGCATTATATTTTATTATGCAAAAATGTTCCATCTGGTTTTCATACAAAAAATGACGGTTTTTATACTTCTATCCAACCCACATTTCGTATTTGGCAGTAACACAAAACGCAAAACTAATCCAAGATGTTAGGATCATTATTACAATATTTACAATTTCAATTCGCCATAGTTATATTTTAATGTAATCATGATTCAAGCTGCTTGGAACATTTTTGCTTATTTAGGTCATGAATGAACTTCATAACAAACGAATTAGCATATTTGATCCAAACGGACTGGCTCGTTTTTGCTTATTTGGACTAAGAAAAATAGTATAATACAAATATATTTATCTTGAAGGTTTTGGGGCTACTCCAGATTTCATTATTGAACAAGATGATGAGCTTGATCTTGTAATCATGGAAGAGAACTCTGAACCTAAAAATGATTAATTTTTCCAATAGTGAATCATTACATTTAATTTTAGGCATACCATTGTAGTAACTATGTTCTGAGAGTAGTAAAAAGTGATTTTTTGTTTAAATAAAAAGGAATGAAACACTATTGCGTTTTATTTTATGTAACATAGTAAATTTGCGAAAATGATCCAATCCAATATTTTTTTGAAAATCTGTTGAATTAGATGTTCCATTTTCAATAACTTTATAAAAATAAATTGTTTTTTATGTACCTATTTGTCCAGTTGCATTAAAGTTTATTTTTGTTTGAATTACTGTCATTTTTTTATCATTCATTTTACTTTAGACGCCGATTTCTCATTAAGCTAATTTTGAGGATTGGATCATTTTTGCGTAACAACGTCCATTTATTCATCAGAGATGATTTATGATTCGAACATAAAATTTTATTCTGTACTAGAACTCATAAAAAACAAATCAACACCCATAAACATGCAAACTTACAGAGATTTATTGCACGTTTTCATAGGGTTGCCACCTTTAAAAGATTATATGTTTGTCCTAATACTAAAAGCATGCGTAGGAAGGGTGATTCTTCATAATAACCAAATTAGTGAATCCAATCGAAAATATTTCAATAAAGGGAAAAAGCTATCTACGGACCGTACGAAATGGAAGTGTATGATTTCTACCTACCTAACCTAACCTGTTCCACAATGTATTAACCATAATAAAGAAACGTTTTGACGTTTATAATAATAATGTCAAATAATAATAAATACCTGACACATCTCACGCATGGCCATCTAATCCCAATGTGGACAGATTATTTGTTTATAGTAATTACAGGTATGGATATTTTAAAAACAGATATGTTCATGCACACAAATATTTGTCCTGTGCGGGGATCGAACCCGCTAAAACATAATGTTATATTTCAGAACTAGAATGCAACGTGAAAAAAATATATTTGGTATAAGTTATATAGATAGCAAAATAATCAAGATAGAGTGCTTTATACTCCGAAACGATCAAACACGTGAACAAAATGTCGGACTTAATGATTAGACAGATCATACGTCATTATCATTGTTCTAAACAAACATTTTGTTAAATTACCCATGAAATGTAATTTAAGAATCTTTTTCTTTTACAGTAGGTATACATTTTACATATGGGTCATATAAAATTCAAATTTACAGCAAATATTTCAAAATATCAATTGATGTATATTTGGTCTAAGGCGTTTATTATTTGTTTTGCTCAAACTTTTGTTGTCACTATGCAGTATCTCTATGAACGTCCATATTTATAGTATTCTATGTGGACCAACCAAATGTGGACCAACTGGCAGTACAACGCTGGTAGGACCACGGACAAGTCATGGGCTATGCATTGCATATGACGTCAAATTGATGAACTCGTACCGCGTAGGGGACGAGGCGGAGTCGATGTAATAAATTCATTGGCTGTATAAAGTAAAATATAGAAATAAATAATTATATAATAAGTATCAATGTAAAGAAAAAAAAAATTAATTGTAATACGGTAAAAATGTATGGAACCAACTACGAAAACTCGACCAATAGGATGTTTTGTATACAAATAAATTTTTAAAAAAACGTAGAATATAATTAAAAAAGTAAAATAGATAATAAGGCTAAAAAAACAAAGAACAGGAAAGAAAAAAGTGTAAAACAATTTCCCCGTTTCCCGCAAATATTGAAAAAAATAATTAGAATACTCGTAAGAACGTAGTCTAGAAGAAAACTCTCTGAAGCTAGAGCTGGAGTACCTAGGAAATTAAAGGCGTCTGTACCACATTAAAAATTAAAATAGATACAATAAATAAGAAATGTCTATACGTCTAGGTTATAAAAAAATAGTAGGCATCAGTTTATTCGTCTACTGGACCTGACGCAAATTTGAGCTCTATCTTTGCACCAATAAGGAGCCTTTCTGCGTGAAATATTACATACTGGAAATTAAAACTGTATAGAACTCTATTACTTGAAGAACAAAGTAACATCGAAGATTAATTTTATGTAGTAATAGTTAATACGATGCGTGTTATTTTTTTTTTTTTGTTTTTGTTTTAACGCGATTTGTTGTTTCGTGTCAACCTAGACTAGTCATGTTCTAATGTCATTTTAGAAAGCCATATCCATATTTTACAGATTATATCATGACTTTTTTTCCGATTCCTCTAGGGAAAAGCATTGAGCTTTTATGTATGTATATATCGAAAATACGTATAGTACAACGGTTGGTATATAAAACATTTCGCAAGAGAGTAGACTCGTATTTTACCAGTTTTAGGATAAAAAGTATCCAAGTTTTTAAAGCTTTTTGTCCCAAATTTATTATTCTACATATGGCAGCCCTGAACTCGGCTCACAAAACTTATGCTTATAAAGCTTTCCTTTGGAAATATTCATAGTCTGGATATAGAGGAATTGTGCACAAACGCTTCGTATCGATAAAAGCGGAGTTCGAGGAATTCCATTCAGAACATTCCGAGTTTCCAAG
Organism: Luffia ferchaultella; assembly: GCA_949709985.1. Classification (NCBI taxonomy): domain Eukaryota; kingdom Metazoa; phylum Arthropoda; class Insecta; order Lepidoptera; family Psychidae; genus Luffia; species Luffia ferchaultella. The sequence goes on along the minus strand of OX453253.1, from coordinate 14,970,480 downwards.
GGGCAAGCTATTGTACAGCCGGCGAAAGAGCGTATAGTCCATAGTTCAATAATATACAATACTTCTGCATAAATCGATTGTATTTCGTAATCGCAATGAAAATCGGAAAAAATGTGTCGAAATCGAGATACGATTTGTACTATTTATTTGAGAGATAGCAGACAGATAAAAGAAAATATTTATCTAACTTACTCCAAAACACCATACCTACATTTGCATAAATTAGTCATCTTTGCGATAATAAACACAAAATATCGACAAACATAGATAAAAAATCGATACTATTTGAGTGTTGTTCGATTTACGTTACATACAGAGATTAAACACATAATTTCAACCTTAGTAATTAGACTATCTTATCTCTACTCTTACGTATTAAAAACCACAAACCCGCCAGTACCTAGCACTATATATTATGAATTTAAACCAACATCTTGGTCAATGTGTCTTCGGTGCCCAAGGCATGCCAATAGCTTATGAAATTTTAAAATTAATCACAAAAATGTTGATATTAAACTCCAATGGATTCCATCTCATATAGGTATAGCTGGAAATGAAATTTTTGGCCATCGTGTGTGCTTTATGCTACGGAGGTAATTCATTTTGTGAAAAAAGAATGTTTTAATAAGTGGAAAAACATTTTGAGGAGGCCTCTGTGGCAAAAGGTGTATGGTATAGGACATTACAATGTAAGCCTTCTCGTGCAGCCTGGTTTGGCTCTGCCCGACTCCCCAGGAAAGTTCTGAAATTAGCGCTTAGATTGCGATCAAGCCACATTTCAGTTAACAGATTTTATCACATGATGGATAGAATTCCGTCTCCCCTCTGTAATAAGTGGAATATGACAGAATATCTATTTCATATATTGGTGGAATATGGTCGGACCGAAGAATTTAAAAAAATATATTTACCAAATACATTAAATCAAACCGGCGAAATAAATGTAATTCGCAGTCAACCCTTGTCTGAAAATGCCCAGAAATTATATTGTTTCTTCGAAGAAGCTTTGAGTATAAGAGTTGACTAACGTGTTTATAGAATAATTTGAACTTCACAATGAGGCTGGAATAGTCTCCAAAAATAAGATTAAAAAACAAAAATGAATTTAAAACGTTCGGAAACACGATCGTAGCTTTACGGCTAAGCACGTGCAATTGGCAGTAACCGGCTTTAAACATATTTGCCTATGTTCGTACTGCAAGCAAGTTAAATTCTCGCTTTTGTGTATAGGTAATCTAAACCTCGTTTTCAAAAAGCACTTTTGAAAACGAGGTTTAGATTATACACAAAAGCGTATAATCTAAACTCTCTTGTTAATTTATTTCAATAAGCTTATTTCATCTACTAGAAAAGAGCTGATGATCATCAAACGATTGAAGACTTTTTTTGGGATCATAGCTAACACACTCTAGATAATAATAATATAATAATAACACATACAATCACAACAACGTCTAGGTCCCAAACTAAGCATTAGCTTGTATTTTGGGTACCAAGCGAAGACACCACATACATATAACAACCAAGACCCGGTGCCAGTATTAATATTCATCATATAAATACTGACCCGACCTGGGATTCGAACCCGGGACCTCCAGCTTCGCAGGCAGGGTTACTGCCCACTAGGCTAAGCGGTCGTCGTCTAGAGGTCTAGATCAAGTCACCCATTCAACAAAGAAACTAAATATAAATAGGTTCACCCGTTTAGGAGCTACGACACTATAACAGATACACAAGATTTGTTGACTGTGAGCTAATGTGGCCATATAGCTTTAAGATAAACCTTTTTGCACATCTGGTCTATATTATGAAAACCTATGTTCCTGTTTTTCATATTGTTCTACCATTTGAACTAGCAACATGATACACACTCTATATATATTGACTCATAATTTATATTAAAAACATATTAAAATTTTTTTTTTAACACTTATCCAATTTTTTTTAACTTTTTGATTAGTTCGCGCATATGCAGCGTATTTGTTTGAACGTAGTCCAAACTTATACAGCGTGTAAAGTTTAACAAACTAAACAAAAATTTTCAAGTGAGCAGATGACGCAAACTAACGGTTACCGAAAAAAAATCTGTTTAAATTTTAATTTTTTTATCACTAATTTTTTTTAAAGGTTTTTTAGTTCGGTAAGCTCTACGCGCACTTTAAGGTTGGACACGTTCATCTGAACACCCTGTATACATTAAAGCATGTATAACATTTATCTAGTAGGTAAAGTACTGTGTGGTACAGGCTCTACTTAGTTTGTTGTGTATAAACTATGTGACAAAATAACAAACAAACAAAAAAATATTTTTAGGGTTCATATTTATTACAATAAACTCACCAATATCTTTCATATCTAAAATATAATAGAAATAAAATATTACATATTTAAAAAATAAATATTGAGAGCAATCTTATGGGATTGATTGGTATTATATATATTATATTTATCTCTACGGTATAGCCGGGGAAAAATCGTAGCCATGGAATTTGAAGTTTGTTCGACATTCGAGCTACGCGATATTACCGAACAAAATTCTGTAGAAAGGTCGACAAACAAAGACTGATGGGACGCCATTAGGGCGCGTGCATAAATTGTTAGCTTTAAGCGACGAACGCGCCCCTACCCTTACAATCTACCGAATATAGAACCTCCGTTCTGATATCACACTATTTATTTAGGAATTCTAAACATATAACCGTTTAATGTATAGACTGAATCGACGCGACGTCTAGTCTGGTTTTTCTGATTGTGTTTACTATCTCGGAATTTATATATTCTTTATATTACAAAAAAGAGCATTTTTTGTATCTGTTTTTTTTGCGTTTCGTTGAAAACTTATGTACCAATTTTACATCCATTTCTATTTCTCGTAAAATGAAATAAAATGAAATAGACTTCCGCTCGTAAGCTATCAACAGTGAGTTTATCCATAATAAATCGCCATAGCAATATTTTTATTTTCACCGTATATTAAAAAACTGGTCAAAGATTATGCATCTGGTATGCATGTCGGTTCATGCATAAGGTAGCCATGACAACAAGAAAAAACTTGTTAATAATCAAGTTGAGAACCAACTATCGTAAACCAACGCTGACATAATTGTTCGCTATCGGTAGGGCAATGGATTACTGGCATCATAAAATATGAGGAATACGAGGAAAGAAAATTGACTTCAGCATAATTTAGAGTTCCTGTTGTATTCTCGTAACGTAAGGTATCACAATAAGCGCGTCCTTTTCAACAAAATTATGTACCATACGCTACTTCACACTCTAGAGTATAACAAACTGATGACTATACTTTGTGAATTTCGGGAAAATACCAATTATTACCGGAGATATAACAAATCAAAAATTGTGTTTTTACGACCCGCTCGTGACGTCACTCGGTGCCGTTACGTACAAATTATCCACGTTAGCCCATAGTAATGTAATCGAGTGACGTCAAGGCACGATTTATTTAAAAAATTTATATCTTCGGCATTTTGTAGATATCGATAAAAAATTTTCACTTATTAGTTTTTCTAAATAAATATAACATATTTCTATAAAATGCAAAAAAAAACATGACTCGCTCATTATAAGCGTATTTTTTTCTCCTCATATTTTATGATGGGCTTGATTATCCGATGCTCTACTTATAGTGAACCATCATAAACACTTTTCTCATTGAACTAGGTACGTACGTATTAAATTGTTCAGTTATAGTCATGTTTAGGTAATCGTGTTATTTTTCGTAATAAATTCGTATTACGCGCAAGTACTTACTACAATTGTTTTTTTTTTTTTTAATTTTGCAGGATAGTAGTACAACAGTTAGAAAGGGGGCTGGGGAATATACAACAGCAGAAAGGCACTTTAGGGACGAATATTTGGTCAATGGGACCTAAAATAAAAAAAAAAAAGAAAACTTGTGTGACCCCACTCGAGGCAGAGAGTAAAGAGTAAAAAACTTTTCACTTACTTAGAATATATAGTATAGTATAAATAGTTCATTGGTTGACATTTGTACAAGAAAAGCTACCTCAGAGCGTGTGAGCAGTTAGAGAAACGGATGATCTCGTTCCCTAAATGTAATTTGCACACAGATCTGTTTTTTGGACTTAGTGACGGATTTAAATTTCGCTACGGAATGGGTTGATAAACGCTCTCGTTTTCCGATTTTGGCATCAATTTCACTCGAATTCGCCGATAGACCAGTATACATTACCGAATGAGTGTATAAGCGCGTCTGATGTCACTCAGATATCGACGATTGGATTCGTGTCACGAGCTGGAGCGCCATTGACGTGATGTAAATAACCATAAGCTTTGAATTAGCTTATGATTATTTACCCATCATGATATTTTACGGGTTTTTTAATTAGCAATACGTTAAAAAAGAAAACAGTTCTCTTTATGCATCGCACACCTGCTGTTAATTACTTTCTTTGTTTAAGGTTAAACGACACCGCAGATTTTCGTACGAAATCTATTTGACCAGGAGTACACGTATTAAATTCAACTTTATTTTTTTTTTTTAGTTTATTTAATATAAAAATAAATATATACATAAAGTTCAGCACTTAACACAAGCGAACAAAAACCCTGTAAGGTTTATCCGTCGCTGTCGTCGCTTTGCATTACAATTTATTTATACTAAATTATATTTACTTATATATTATTTATTATCTACTAGGATGGCCATTGTCCTCGAAGTCACTCAACGCCCCTTCCGAGGGCAATGGGCACCCTTTTCTTTGTGGCAAAAAATGTTTTTTTAAAATTTGTTTACACTTATTTGGGGTTTGGCATAAAATATCATACGTTTCGCTAGGTATTTCGTTTAATATAAATGGCAACAAATACTCCCAGGTTCTTTTCCCATATACATTCATTGTTTTAGGTAAAACATATTTAGGTAAATAACTTAGATTACGAAACGTTTTAGGCCTTGACCTCCTTGCGAGTATATTAATGTTGTCAATTTCATCACAAACTAAAGACATTTTAAATTTATTATTAATACAAATTACATTACAGTACTTAAACAATTCAACTTCATTATTATGACATTTATTTCTAATGTTTGTGGGAACTATGGTTTTTAATATTCTAACTTGTAATCTATAAATATCATTTAAATATGTTTGGTATGTTCTCCCATAGCTACTTAGACTATAGTTAATTATAGTGTCAGCCAATGACATATACAGCATTCTTAGAATATTGAAGGGCAACTTAGATTTTAATATAGACAACTTGGACAATACAGCTCTAAGTTTATTGCAAATATAGTCCACGTGCGATCTCCAGTTCATATTTTCGTCTATAATTAGACCTAGATAGGTATGTTTCTTAACTATTTCTAATGACTCGCACATGCAATTAACAACATTATTTAAATGCAAACAATCGTGTTTATGTGATATAATTTTTGGCTTTACCGAGATCTTCTTACGAGCTGAATGAATATGAACAACTTTGGTTTTTTTAAAGTTAATGACTAAACCCACATCATGGGCCCATTTACAAAGAAGATCAAAGTTTTGTTGCATTATTGCCTCCGCCACGCAGATGTTTTCGTGAGCGACCAGTAGGCATGTATCGTCGGCGAACTGATATACAGAACCCTTCTCAAATATGTTACACATATCATTAACATACAATAAATACTCAGTTGGTCCTATAATTGACCCCTGGGCTGTGCCCTCCTCAGTAGGAATCATATTACTATACTCATCCTCTATTTTAACGGTGGTGTATCGGTTGTTGTGATAATTTTGTAAAAGACGCAAGAGGGGGCCCTGTATACCACTTCTTGTTAATTTAGAAAATAATGTGACATAATTTAGAGTATCGAAAGCTTTACTGAAATCGATAAAAACAGTAAGTACATGTTTTTTTCGTGTAGGCACTTATTTACCTCATTCGTGAATTTACTTAGTAATTGGGAAGTATTTTTTTGTTTTTGAAAGCCATATTGTTGGCTGTTAATTATGCTATAAGTTTTTAGGAATTTTTTTATTTCGTCAGCAAAGTATTTTTCAACTATCTTATTGATAGATGACAATATAGTAATAGGCCTGTAGTTATTCACATTATCAAAGCTCCCTTTTTTATGTACAGGTCTGATGACACTTATTTTTAATTCGTTGGGATAAAGAGACGTTTCAATACATTTGTTAATTAAATGAGTTATCAGCGGAGTAATATGTTGTATAACACTCTTTATATCTGAGGCTCGAATACCATCGATTCCGGGGCTTTTTTTATCATTTAATTTTTTTATAATAGTGAAAATGACATCATCACTAGCTTTTCTTAATCTAGCGGTTACGTTGGGGTTATTTGTATAGTCACATTCATTAAGAATGTGAAATATTAATATTACCATCTAAATAAGTAAAATGTATTGTAAAATTCCCGTTAAATTATTAGAAATCTGTTCTTTTTAACAGAAAACGGTTCTAATTTTGATTTATAAAATTCGTAATTTTTGACTTAGTCACGTGTGTGCGAGTGAATTTTTCGAAAACCACAATCAGAAATTTTTAGTATTGGAAAGAACATATTTTATGAACTTAATAAAGTTCTTGACACATTTAACTTATTAAGAAGGTAAAATAAACACAATAGAGTATAGGTTTTTACTTCTGGTGATTTTTTTTTTTTATGGAAGTCTATGGTGACATTAATTTTAACAACAAAAATCAAATGTACAACATTGAGTGAAAAGTTTTAATTGGTAAGTTTTTGCTACTTACCTATTTAACTTTTGAGTAATAGTTAGCCAAATATTATTTTGCTTCTAAGTGTACTGTTCAAGAATATATGGAATAGATGGTTTTGTAGTGCATATACGGAAGGCATACTTATATCTTAAGAAAATAGTAGATTGTTACACAAGGGGTGAAAGTGATCTATTTAGGCACGAGATGGTTTGGCGCACGAGCGTAGCGAGGGCGCTAATAGTTCGAGTGCCTAAATAAGTCTTTCACCCGAGGTAAGCACTCTGCTTTTCATTACGAATATGAGGAAAGTAAAAAAAGCGTTAAATCCATATAAGAATCTGATGAACTCATTTTATAGAAATATCTATGTTTTTTTTGTGGCATTCTACACAGCCAGTATTTTTTATCATTGATGATGGTAAATATTTACGTCAAATCTATATAAATTAAATGTAAATTTAGTTAAAAGATTATTACCTATTTTTTTGAATTCCGTCACAGATACACAACAGATTGATATCCCGCCAATTTATGTCAACTTTTTAAATTTTAAATATGGAACGGAGGAAGCAGCATTTTCTACCCAATAATCAGATCAAAACAACACTACTTTCCGAGTATGAGAAATGAAAAAAAAAATTACTACTTGTTTGAGTATAAAAACTATCGAACGTGACGTCACTCTTGCTCAGCCTAAAGTAAAATCATAAACTAGTGGAAAAAAAATGGTTACGCGTTTTCCTCGTTTGCCTGATGTTACATGGTGAATATTACAATACGTGCGTTCACATAATAATACCCCTGAACCCGCTTCGGTATTTCGTTTATAAGTACTACAAAATTTAACTCGATAACATTACATACTTAATAGGATTACGTCACCCGTGTTCCGATTGTAGTTTTATTTAAAGGCGAAAGCTCAAACAGCGCATAAAACCGTCCATCAAGGAAATGAAACGGAATAAACCCATAGATCGACTTCCCCCGAAATGTCAGCTCGAGTCGAAGACATTTCCATCAACTCCGCGCCGAGGCCGGCCCTTTGTAAATATTATATTGTTTCAACAAGGTATAATATTATTCTTAATAGTAGTTACAGGAGGTTTTTTAATGACAGTCATTTTTTTAATAAGCTACCAATTCACATGTAGTTTTTAAGGTAATGATGTAATACTTTATTTGTAAAAATATTTAAAGTTTTATTTTATCGCTGCCAGACCAGATTGTCCCTTCAAAAAATACTTTAGGCGATTTCGTTTTATTTCACTTTGTAATATTACCTTTTATTTGTTTAATTTTGTAATATCAGACAATTTTATTTACTTGGGTATTTACGTTTAGTTTTAAAATTATTGTTAATAATGAATTATGGACCCTAGTCTGAGATAAATGTTTATTTATTTGTTTATTTATTTATAAATAATTTTAGAAGTTAATGACTTGTCGTATACAGAAATGCAGGTGGTAAGTGTTATGACTACCAAAGCAACAGAGCATTAACACAAATTACCTAGTTGGCAGTTGGCAATAGGTAGATACTTATATCGCTGTGCCAGAGAATGTAAACCGTTACTTTTGTTGCGCAAAGAAGTGATTATTAAAAACTTTATTTGAGTAAATTTAAATGCATTTACCGGTTTAATAAATACAAAATCTAAAAATTAAATTAACTTTTGTCTATATGTAATTAAATTTATTTACAAATAAATTTAAGAAATTTAAATTAATTTAATAGGCGTTGTATATCAATCGCAAAGCAAATATCTGAAATGTGACGTCATCGTGGCGGTCAAAAGAATTCGAAGATATAGTAGATATTGTTTCAATAACAAAATTAAAAGAGTTCGACAATGTAGTAACTATACGTATTTCAATATAAATTTTACAAAAATATTAATGTACCTAAATCAAGTAAAATATAACCCCCCAACCCCCCCCCCCTTTCCCCATCTACTTACGTTGAAGGACGTACATACTACACACAGACAAGTCATTTTATTGTTGGTGTATCTATTGAACCCCGGTTTGATTTTGTGTAGTGACGAACTTGAGGAGCAATAAATAATATTGTGTGATGTTATCCAAGAATTCCGTTTAGTTGAATAATATTATAATAATAATATTAATATCTGGGATATCCCACACAGCGCCATCTAGTTCCAAACTAAGCAAAGCTTGTATTATGGGTACCAACTAACTATATACATACTTCAATATTCTTTTTTTAATAATATATACATATATTGCTTTCAATAGATGGCGGTCGTTACAATCCGCCAACCCGTATTGAAATTATAACCGTCAGGAATTAAGTACTTATTAAACGCTGAAATGGATTAATCTTCTAGTACTGTAAAGTAGATCACTACATAAAGCCTAGGAAACTGAAATTTTGCGTCCATGTTTCTCTAAACCCTTAAGTGTGTAATGGCGTTCTATCCCTCATCCACTTTATCAATGGATTTTTAAACACCTCAAGTGACATAGATTTAATTATTTCAGACAGAATTGTTTCACCATATATTAAAATACACAATCCCTAGATAGCGGCTGTTGTGAATAACATAACGGACAGTAATTACAGAGTTGACAGTCCTCGCCAACATTTAGTTTTCTTGTCATCTAGTCTAGTTACTCGTATATTAGGAATTGGGTATTTATTGATTTTCATACCAGTACTGATCGATACCCATATTATTTTTAGCAAAATTTTTTTTGTCCTCAATTAAGACGAACCCAACGATCAGTGGTGGATCATTATTTTAAACGCGTTATTTAAGCCCAACAAATCTAGTTTAATACATTGGTTGCCTCTTGGTGCTATTAAATAGCGCCACGCGATCCCGCAGTCCCATCTTATCAATAAAGCGATACGTTCAGCACAACGAAACACGTTGACCGTTGTATAGTGCCAATCAAATTTTATGGCGCATCGGAATACAACGCTTTATGCATGCTTGTGATGCTTGCGCAGGTTCAGTCATATGCCCCTCGCTCCACTACGTCCCGCTACAACTAAAACTGGTTACTGCGACGCGACTTGTGCCTATGTTCACATCCGCCATAAAGGTTGATTCATCATCAGCCCATGTTACCCCACTGCAGGGGCTTAGGCCTCCCCCAAGGTAAGGAGGTGGTTTGGAGCTTAAATCCACCACGCTACTCCACTGCGGATTGGGGATTGTAACGACCGCCATCTATTGACAGCGTCCGGGACCGACTGCTTAACGTGCTCTCCGAAGCACGGAGTCAGTGATAGTACTGTACGTAAGTCAGAAAAACTCATTAGCGCCCGGATTCGAACCATGGCCCTATGGCCTTATAAATTTGAGACAGGTTCGTTGCGCTCTGGGCTATCACGACACGGTTGGAACTGTACAACGCAACGACTCAACGACACAACCAAACGCGAACGCGAAGCAGACTAGTCAGTCACGCGGTGGTCACGCGCGATCACACCTCGTTGTAAGGACGTGTTTCGTTTTTTGCGCTAAAAGCACCGCGCGCTGCCTCGCTCGTTATGCTATAGCATAGCATATAAATAAACATGCTAAAACAATATAGTTTATAGTCTGTAGCATGTTTTTAAAATATAGTTGATTTTTACACCACTGCCAACGACACGTCATATGTTAAAATCCATGAAGCAGTTTAGACTACAGAGTGTGCCAAAGCTTAGCATATATACATAAAACATATATACTTATATACATACATACACTCGAAAGACATTTGCTCCGCAATCGGGTAAAAATAATTTGGGTCACATCCCCATACAATAGAAAGCAGACAAAAATGTTTTCCCGTACCCCCTCGAGTATCGTTAAATAGGACTCTAAAAGTTAATAAAACGTGTAACTTGACCTTTTAATTTTAAATTATTAACACCTTAGTTACGAAATACGAGTCTCCAAAGCGCAGTGTGTTCCCCTGCTAAAAAGTCGCTTTTCTAATTGATGGTCGGTCTAAAAATCGGAATAATTGTTCGGGTACCCGAATAAAGCTTACTGGGAGTGAGTTTTGACAAATTCATTGGTGCACATTGATAATTTATTTATTTACATATGTCCATTGTGTTAAATAGGCTATTCCGATTCGAAAATATTGACATTACAATATAACTGTGATGTTTTATGCAATTATAAGTATATTTTTATATACATATACTACTCCATGCCTCGGAGAGCACGTTAAGCAGTCGGTCCCGGACGCTGTCAATAGATGGCGATCGTTACAATCCCCAACCCGCAGTGGAGTAGCGTGGTTATATGTATGTGGTGTCTTCGCTTGGTACCCAAAAACACAAGCTAATGCTTAGTTTGGGGCCTAGACGTTGTTGTCATGTAAACGTTATTATTATTATTATTTAAGCTCCAAACCCCCTCCTCACCCTGGAGAGGCCTAAGCCCCTGCAGTGGGGTAAAATGGGCTGATGATGATGATGATACATATACTATACTGTAACAACAGTAGGTATTGACGTAACGGAAACGTCATCGAAATAGGCGATTTTTGTTCTTAAGTTATAAGCACACCAACAAACATAAACAGACAAAAAATTAAAAATGTATATGACCGATTGGCTGAGCGGTTACAAACCCTAACTGCAGAACAAAAGTCGCGGGTTCGATTCCCACCCGGGATAAACATTTGTGCGCATTTTGTTCCGTTTCTGAACGTAAAATATTTATATATGTAGGTACATATTATAAAATATACCTATTTAACATATGTATATCAATTATCTAGTACCCATAATACAAGCATAATACTTGCTTACTTCAGGACTAGATGGCGCTGTGTGGGATGTCCCAGGGATTATTAATACATTATATTTGTTCATGGATGACTAATTTAATCGATCACTATGAATTACACAACAATATATATCTGCCATGTACAAATGTCATTCCATTATAGTTTATAATAGTATAATATAGATACCTACCATAACTAGAATACTAACAGGCTGTGTTTGAAATATAGTGAACAGATAACAAAACAATAGACATTTTCGTTCGAAGCATTATCAGACAATGCACGAGTTGTCAAAACAAAGGCAGACAGCCTAAACAAAAGAAGTGTAATCATTCATAACGCTGTAATAGCTAGAGACCCTAACTGCAATACCAAAGATAGTGAGTTCAATTCCCGTTCGGGACAAATATTTATGTAGGTACATGAACATGTCTACTTTACTAGGTTTGTGGTAAAACAACTTTGATGAAGAAGTGACAAATCACAGAAATTGTGAAACAGGTATACTTCCAATATTTTAAAATTCCTATAATAAATCTAGAAGAGAAAGGGTTCTTTAAGTGGTGTGTGAAAATCGTAGAAGCATATTAAGAAACTGGGCTGCAGGTAAAAGAAATACCTACAATCTGATCTGCCAATGTTGTACAGAGAATCATCAAATCACTCTACTGACTCTTACTTTCGTTTTACAAAAACTTGGGGGTCATCACAATAAGAACAGGAAACCTATACCTAATGCCGATGGTCTGTTCTAGGAGAAACTGACAAATCTGTGTAAAAAAATGTGTAACATTTTTGACATTGAAAATGTTTATCAGATCGTTTTCGTGGGGAAGAATAATTCGGCTATATTTCCGAAATTTATGATGGTAGACGAAAGGCAGAGGAGTCTTTTCTAAAATCGTCCTGTAACTTTTTTCGAAAAATCAAAAGCGGTGAAAAAAAAAGACAAAATTTTCCGATTTTTCTAACAATAAGTTGATTATTTCGAAAACGAGAGCTGAAATCGAAAAAATTAAAAAAGCTCCTGAGGCAGATAGATTGTCTACCATTTGGGAAAAGAAATTTTGGAATCAGTTGAAAACTGTGGGCTGGGTAGGTGCCTTTTTCATTGAATGATTATCAGTTACCCCGGAGAGTGGAGATTCAGCTATATTTCAGAAAGTATAAAGGTAGAAGAAAGGCAGTCGTGTCAAAAGATGCAGGAGCTCACGGGGCATCGAATGGTATAAGTTTTTATTTTTGCTGTTCATTTTCAATGTCCTCCGATAGTTGTGAGAAGCGCGAATCTGTAGAATTTTATTTTATTGGAATTTTATAATGTAAAAATTGTAAGTCGGTAAAAGTACGTGTAATAATAAGTATTTATAAAACTTTACGTCCCAATTTTCTAGAGTCTAACTTAGTGTCAAATTAAGTATAACGCTATGTATGGGTAAAAACCCTTATAATGTAGGGTAATCAGGCGCTTACACGTCGTCGTCAAATCTCGGGCACTTATTTGCAATAAACCTCCGCACTCAAATCACACACTGATTTAAAATCATAAGTTTGTTATTTAAAACACTGCCTTGGCGAAGGCGTTGAACGAATCCGAATTTATCGAATAGAAATTTCGAGTTCTGTTACTGCAAAAAATAAAACTTGTTACATATTTTTAAATCAATTTCTGAGGGGGCGGCGTTCGTCGTTTTCACGCATTAGTTACATCTCGAAATCACCGCAGCGTCCCGACGATCTTATCTTAATTACTAATGAACGTTATTTAGGTACCGGTATTAAGTTGTTACGAAGTCCGTACGATAACTAATATTATAACGTTCCAGTGATTACCAACTCGATACTTGTATTGGCTTTGGCCACAACGAAAGCGTTGATATCGCGACAGCGCGACGTATTGGAATTTAATACAATCACATTAGGTATTATGAACACGAAATGTTTACGTCAATCAAATCTATAACGCATAAAAAGATTGCGTGTGCTATTTCGACTGAAAAATGTCTTTAAATGATTTAAAAAACACATTTACCTACATAATATATGAGATTTACAATTTATTTAGAAAATTTCCAATTTTCATATTTTAGGTACTGATCACACTTGTAAAAATGTCAAAAATAGATATATACCGTCATACACAAATTCACTAATTCCTCATCTGATATTACGTGGATAAACTTCTGGTACCCGAATCCATATTTTCGTGATTTTCTTTAGATTTATCGTTTTTCACAATTGTCCCACAACATTCCCACAACAGAATTGTTGGTAGTCGTGTCTACGTCGCTCGACGCACTAAAGTCGCAACGTCCCCGCTCCTGTAATGCCAAATACAAATACAAACAGGTTTAAGGTCGCGTTATTGTCTCGATATATTTTTTTATAATAACTTCATTACCTTACCATGTTTATAAACGGCGTATTAAAGTCAATTAACTTTCTCGCTGGGCATGATTATATCTGTTTCGTAGCTTACTTATACGGTGAAATTTAATTAATTCAGTAATTTAGGTTTTATCAGTCATAATAAGTATAGTAAAAAAGTAGGTTTCCGACTACTCGCTGCATACGTCTTCATTCGTGAGTCCCACGCAAAAGTTGTATGGGAAACCGGGGTTGGTTGACTATAGGGGCAGGTTGACTAACAGACAATAACTTCTAAAATATTCGTCATAAGTCGCCTAATACGATGTCCATCAGATTGTGAGTTCAAACCGAGGCGACGCTCATTCATTTACTCGTCACGACGCGCCGGAGACAGACGCTTTTTAGGAGCAACGGCGACATTTTAAAAATTCATGTCGGACGTAAATATTTTTATCGACATTCCTTTGAAATTTTTGACTGTAGTCTATATCAAAAGGTTTTGTAGTCTTCTTTTTTGCGAAGTACGGTTATCAGACTATGGATTAATGCCACATATTTGTTTTATTGATGTTAAGACTCGCCTGCTTGGGCTCCGGTTTACAAAATAGCCGAGTGGGGATGGCAGGCCAACATGACGGGGTTTATTGACTATTTTATTTATTTTAAGGCCATTTAGGTGTAAACTACACGAACTAGAGTAAATCAAATATGTAATAAGAGTTTTTTTTTGTAGGACAATGAGAACACATAAACGAAAATCGGATCAAGGCAAAACAACGCAAATTATAATGGAAACCGCTTGTTAGGAAATTATTGCAGGGAAAAAAAGTATACGCTCAGTGGCTATTGACTACAAAATACCATACAAAACATTACACAAATATGTGGCAAAAATGCGTAATTTGATTTCTCAGTCTACTGAAGTTCAAGAAGTTCATTTTGTATATGTGGGATACTTCAAAATGTGGGTATTTAGGTGTAGGTATTATTGTGTTTTTATTTTTAATTTAAAAAGTTAGTTAATTTGGTACGGTTATTTGATATTTTTGTGAGTTTATTGTTTAGGTACAAAAAGAGCCCTAATGGAAGGAATACTTTAAGTGTTGTTACCTACTTGTTTAATATCGATGTTGTTTAATAACTAATAAATAACGTTGATTTATGAAGTTTTGTTTTATTTATCAGTCATATCCAACAACTTTTCTGTATGGTCAATCTACCCCACATAGTGTGTCAACCATCCCCGACAGTGGGGTTGACCAACTAGACTTATTTAAAAAAAAAAAAACGAAAATTAGCTGCATTAATAATCAATAAAATGCTATATTCAAAACGATTCTATATTATTTTGTATCTAATTTAGTTCTGCAGTTATTAGCTAAAATAAAAAAAACTAGTCAACAACCCCGGTCTCCCCTACCTACATAAATAAAATATGTTCGGCGCCAAAAACGCACGGCAAGTTCTTTCCATACTTATATCGCTTTCTAACAATTGAATATAAACACTGATCTCAACGTCCACTTTTATATTTCCACGTCACTCCAACCAGCTCCAACACTACAATTAGTTTTTTGTCACAAAACACGAGTCGGAAATCCAATCCACCTAACATTTAATTAGTCTGTCATACGTATATGCATAGCGTAAATTAATTTGACAGCAGCGTTTGGTTTTAATTGATAGAGTCATAAATGGCATTACACAGTATAGAAATGACATTACGCAATTTTGCGGGCAGCGGCGATTTCTCGGGGGTGAAGACCGGTGCGCGGGGATCCTGCGCACTGAAACTCGGACAAAAACTGGCCATCATACGCGAGCTAGCTAGAGTATGAGTGGTTAGACGGTAAACGCAGAACAGGGTTTCTAGTCAATTCATACTTTCATGGTCATATTTATGGGTTCAATGGTTCTACCGTTCTTGGGTTATCTGGAAACATCCCAATTATTTAATTGATTGTACGTCGCTTGTTTTTCACCGCTTCTTCTGGAACAGAACTAATGATGGCAGTGTCGATAGAATCAATGTTTGAGGATATGGACATGTACAATTATCATTAGCATACCATACCATCAGCCCATTAATGCACCACTACAGGGACTTAAGTCCATAGTCAGGATGAGGGGGCCTGGAGCTCAATCCACCACGCTGCTCCAGTGAAGGTTGGTCGATTTTAACAACTGCCATCTATTGATGGCAATCGGGACCGACGGCTTTACGTGCTCTCCAAGGCAGTTATGTACATAAGTTAGAAAAAACTCATTGATACATGCCCTAGGATTCAAACCACGGCCTCCTAAACAAGGACCGGGCTTGCTGACCACTCGGCTATCACGACATTATCATTATATGTTATTGTATTTCGCGGATCATAAATAGAAGAATATATACTTGAAACACAGAGAGATGAACACTATTCGAATAACTATTATTATTTCTAGGAATAATGGATAACACACGAAGTAAATATTATTTATATATAGTCGAAAGATGTAAAAGGCGAAATTATCCGATGTGGTTATTCACAAGCATAAATTCGCTATAAATATCTCCTCTGTGAACATATCTCACTTTCTAGGAATATTTCAGGTCCATTTTTAGAAAATTTATTATAGGCGTTATTTTCATACCAATAGGCTATATTAATAAAGATAGAACGATGTATTTGTCGTTCATTCATGCTTCAAGAACTGAACTAATTTGGCTGAAATTTTACATATAGATGTTTATGGATATTGAAAGGTATATAAACTCAGAATATAAGCAACAGAAGTCAGAAGAATTGACGATTTTAAACCAGCTACTTAAAAAAAAGTCGTATTAATTCAATTTTAAATTATATAAAATTGTCATTAGCGTTTTAAAAAGAAATATATTACCTATACGTGAATGGAATCGGGCAGTTTCCTTTATTTACACAGAAACAATTATCGTATTTTTATCTAATAATAATAGCTGGAACGTCCCACACAGCGCCATCTAGTCCCAAAGTAAGCAAATATTATGCTTGTATTATGGGTACTAGACTACCTATATATGTACTTAAATATTCTTTATAATGTATACGTATATACAGATATTTTTACAGCCAGACACGGAATAAAGGAACATGTTCATGCACACAAATATTTGTCCTTAGCGGGAATCGAACCCGCGACCTTTGGTTTTGGAGTTAGGGTCTCTAACGACTCGGTCCATCAGTTAGTCTAATTACCTGGATTAAAAATTTCAATGATAAACTGTAAAACAACGCAATAATATCCTTCAATTAATCAATTGGCAATGACGAAAGATGTCTTCCACTATATAGTATAATTTTGAATTTTGCCCGGTACTGAAATTCCATCAAATTCCACCATGAATAATCACTCAGCGCCTGTTCGTAAAGGGCAATTACGTATCTACCTACTCACATATCGATGGGACCGGGAATCGAAATAGAACAAGTAATGGCAGCAGTAATGGGAAAAGGAATGACCATAAAAGTATGAATTGACTAGAAGCCCTCTTCTGCATTTACCGTCTAACCACTCACTTTAGCTAGCTGGCGCAAGATGAGTTTTAGTCCAAGTTTCTGTGCGCAAGATCCCCGCGCGCCAGTGTTCGACCCCTCAAAATTGCGTAATATCACTTCCATACTGTGAATTGACATTTATGACTCTATTAAAAAACCAAAGGCTGCTCTCAAATTAATTTACTATTTGGGAATGACAGAGGATTTGGTAAAACTAAGGCAAGCAAAGTTCGTATTGTAGCTGCATGAATCTGAATTGTCTATATCCATCTGGTATTAATTGTAAAGACAATTATTTTAAAATTTAAAAAAAAAACTAAATCAAATCACTTAAATTTAATCGCATGTATACTTGTACTAGCGACCGCCCGCAGCTTCGCTTGCGTAGACTACAAATTCCTGTTATAGGTACTATTAACATTCGAGATGGTTTATACGTAGGTACTTTTTGCTGGAACCAATTTTGGTCACACCCATTCAAACTTTCAATCTTCATTCCCCTTCCACCCTTTAAAAAACCGATACAATTTTTCATCACCCGTTTCCCACTCTTAAAATGTGAAAATCTAAAAACCCTGAAACACGTCATTATTTAAGTCCCTCCATTCCCATCCTTAAGTTTGAAATTTCTAAAAAAGCCTTTTTTAACTTTATAGTGCTCACGTTATAAAATAAACTTATGTTCCAAATTTGAGCTTCCTAGACTTAGTACTTTCGGCTGTACGTTGCTAGATCAGTGAGGACAAACGACAGACAGATAGACAGACAGACAAACACAAAAAGTAGCTTATGACACTCTTGACAACCTTCTTTCACGTCTGCAAAGTTTCATTAAAATCTGTTCAGCCGTATTGGAAATTAGCTCGAATAGATAAAATTGAATTGAATAGACGTACAGACAAACAGACGGACAAAAAGTAGCTAATGTCAAATATCTTGACAACCTTCTTTCCCGTCTGCAAAGTTTCCTTAAAATCTGTTTAGCCGTTTTGGAGATTAGCTCAAATAGACAGATACACGTACAGACAGACAGACGGACAATAAGTAACATTTGTTAGTTTTGACGACTTTCTTTTCATACTTGTGATGTTTCATTAAAATTGGTTTAGACAGATGGACGTACAGACAGACATACAAAAACTCCTGTATGTCACTTTTGACTACATCCTTTCCATATGTGTAAAGTTGCACCAAAATCGGTTAAGCTGTTTTGGCCGAAGCAGATTTGCTCGAATAGACAGACAGTTCGTTTTCATGTGTATAGCCTATAACTCTCCGTTAGAATCAGGCAATCAAAGGCAAAAAGAATTTTTCAAATTTGACTGGTAGTTTCAGAGATTAACAAATTCAAACAAACAAACAAACGAACGAACCAACCAACCAACCAACCAACAAACAAACAACCAATTAATCAATCAATCAAGCAATCAATCAATCATTCAATCATTCAATCAATTAATCAATCATCAAATCAATCAGCATGCGTGACGGAAGCTCTCAAAAGGAATAATTTTTCCCGTTTTTGCAACATTTTTCATTGATGCTCCACTCCTATTGGTCGTAGCGTGATGTAGTATAGCCTATAGCCTTCCTCGATAAATGGACTATCCAACACAAAAATAATTTTTCAATTTAAACCAGTAGTTCCTGAGATTTGCGCGTTTAAACAAACAAACGAACGAATGAACGAACGAACAAACGAACCAACAAACAAACAAACAAACAAACAAACAAACAAATAAACAATCGATCAATCAATCAATCAATCAGTCAATCCATAAATCAATCAGTATATCAATCAATCCATCAATCCATAAATCAAACAATCAATCAATCAACAAATCAATCAATCAATCCATCAAGCAATCAATCAATCATTTCGTCAATCCATAAATCAATCAATCCATCAATCCATAAATCAATCAATCAATCAATCGACCAACCAATCAATCAAACAATAAATCAATCAATTAATCAATCAATCAACCAATCAATCAATCAACCAACCAATCAATCAAACAATCAAACAATAAATCAATCAATCAACCAACCAATCAATCAATCAATCCATTAATCAATCAATCAATCAAACAAACAAACAAACAAACTCTTCAGCTTTATAATAAGTATTTCTATTATATAGATTAATAGATAATAAGATAATAAGAAAATAAGATATTACTAAAAACCGTATCAAAGTAAAAAGTTAACGAACAGAGGCAGACAGCGAATTTATTTTCTCCCCCTACAGTTTTTAAATTTCAATAAAAACTGTTAAGATATTAATTTAAATTGTATGATGTAAAGGGCAATTATAATATGCATGAAATGCTTAAGACAACTAACGTATTTAATTTGATAAGGATTAATATCACGTTTAAAAAACATCTTCGCAAATAGTACATTATGTTGAACAAATTTGATTGTCATAAAAAAAGTTATAGTATGTTAACCTTAAAAGATACACATATGCTGTCGCGGACTTTTGGTTAGAACTTTTAAAGGGGTACAATTCCGTAATACATGATTTTTGCTTAACATCAACCGTTTACGCAGCGCGCGCGACGGAAGCTCTCAAAAGGAATAATTTTTCCCGTTTTTGCAACATTTTTCATTGATGCTCCACTCCTATTGGTCGTAGCGTGATGTAGTATAGCCTATAGCCTTCCTCGATAAATGGACTATCCAACAAAAAAATAATTTTTCAATTCGAACCAGTAGTTCCTGAGATTTGCGCGTTCAAACAAACAAACAAACAAACAAACAAACAAACAAACTCTTCAGCTTTATAATATTAGTATAGATGTGTTGCGCTAATTATATTTAACAAAATACTTTTTATATAACATGGAAATATGAAACATTTGGAAATATATACATGTATATATTACGACCCATTTTATTCAGTATGATTTCATGTAATAATTACGTATATTGTTATATTTACAGTCGAAACATAGAGGAACAAAGTTAACAGCAGCCTCCACTACAGAAGAGGTAGCCTTTCGGTTGTTCCGTAGAACTACCTAAACCAGACAGTCGTGTTCTAAATTGTTATTTTTGTCAGCACTCTAGTTTAGATAAATAAATGACTGCGCAGATTTTTGAGTTTCCCTCATGTGACATAGGGACACTCAACGAAATAAGATTTTTATTATTTCCAAAATTACAATGTGTGTAATAGCTATATATTTAAGAAGCCTGCTAAAGTGAAATAATGTGTAAAGAAAAAAATTTACTTTTACTTTCTAATAAGAACACAAACTTTTTAATGTCCCTAATTACATGGCCAATAAGTAATAAAAAACAAAATGCGAAAAAATTTGCATTCTATATAATATTTATTTATAGAGTTTTTAATAATTTAAAGAGTTTTTGCGAAGCTGGAGGTCCCGGGTTCGAATCCCAGGTCGGGTCAGTATTTATATGATGAATATTAATACTGGCACCGGGTCTTGGTTGTTATATGTATGTGGTGTCTTCGCTTGGTACCCAAAATACAAGCTAATGCTTAGTTTGGGACCTAGACGTTGTTATGATTGTGTGTGTTATTATTATTATAACAGTATTTTGCTAGTTAGGATGTTGATATTTAGCAGCATTGCCAAATGAAACAAAATATTATCTAATATGAAAAATAATACCGGGACTTGAACAATATTACAAATTTACAGAACTTGTACATATATTCCTACTTGTTCCTAATTAGTTAACCATGAATGTATATTATATAGGGCACAACTTTCACAATTTTTCAATACAGATAAAAATTAAATACGGAAGATCAACCCAACAACTAGCTACATATAGCTGTTAATTATTTAATTCACTTATCCTTTTTTATAGGTTAAACTAATATGTATTGCTTACACAAGCGAATATATATTAATTAGTATCTCAAATTTTGTGTATTCCTATATTTAATCGAAAAATCAATTGATCGACTCGATAACGCTAGCAGTCGACGAGTGTATTTATTAAGCGTCCAGTACACAATGGGCCATGCACGGCCATACGCCACGATAGGCCAGCATCGGCCACTGACGAAAAAGTGTTCACACAATGGTATATAGCTCATTACTGCCTCGCAAAGCCACTACGATGGACGTCGAAGTAATCACGGCTGCGGCAATTTAATCAAAATATCGTCTGGGAATTACAAAAAAACCTATTCAATGCGTATGTGCATGTGTGTGTATATTCTGTTATAATTTTCGTTCGTAGAAAAAAAAAACAAATACCTACTAAGAAATGCTAACATAACTTGTTTTTGTCCTTATGAAATTCATTATTTGGGTCCCAAATTTCGGGTTCAGATTGATACAACTGAATAAAGTCCAAGGTTTTTTCATTATTCCACGATAGCGACATTGTAGTATTTTATTTCTTTCCGCAATAAATTCACCACTCCCGTCGGTGGTCGGGCGCAATGGGCGACTGTGTGAACACACCGGCCACGCCACGCTACGATTCCTTTGAAAAAACCGACAACATCGCCATTGCGCGCCACTCACCATTGCCCACTGACAATTATCCGCCATCATGCGCCATTGCCCCCTGTACACAATGGCGATGGCCTGTAATGGGCCAGCATCGGCCATTGTGTACTAGGGCCATTAGACGAATTTGGCGCATCAGGTGCGATTCGAGTGAGGGCCATCTATCGATTTTCGCTAAAATGTTCGCTTCGTCGAACTTAATTACCAAAGGGGCTCTTCCCTGCTCTATCATAGTTAGATTGTTATTTATTCCCTTGTATTTTTAATGGTTTAATTTTTTATTACATTGAGGAGTGCCATTTGGACTCAAAGACCTTGAACGGAGTTCATATTATTCGGATACCGGAATGTGTCTAGAAGGTTACCTACTAAAATCCGTTACTGACTTTGAGACCTTTTGACTCATAAGGACCACTTGCCAAAACGTCTACTTCCCATGATCCACTTCTCAAAAGAACAACTCCCAGAAGGACCACTTCTCAAAAACTAAAATAAAAATAGTCACGTGCCTTCTTACCAAATTTTTTTGGCTCTAGGCGCCCCATAAAAAAATGGGTCTAAATTTATGCATCTATCAATAAATATTAATTTTTATTATTAATTTTACATATTTTGTGATTATTCTAGTTTACAGTTTACGCCCTTAGAATAATCTAAATGAGTGCGTGCGCTTCGCTAATTCTATGATTTTACTACATTATTTCTCTTTGACATTCAAACGTTAAACGAAAAATGAAATGAAACACAGTTTGTTAATGAATAACGTTTCAGACAGTAAGTAAATAAAGCTCGAAGCTATCAAGTTACCCGAACGCCAGGTATCGAGGGAAAAAACTTTAAGCTGTTAAAACCACGCAGATGCGATGCTTATGATAGCAATGAATGCAGAAATGAGCTGTAATAGAGAATATGCTAAAAGAGTTGGGAACATGAAGAGCCTGGACAGCCTGAACGGCAGTACGACCGAATAAAAAAACAAAATATAGAAAAACATAATACATATAAAATTGCTTTTATTTTCATTGTTATATAATTATTATTTCTTAAATCTGATTGAGCATAATGTTAAAAAGAGTAAAAATATAAATATATACCTATATAACAGTTGCAATAAAAAATACGAAAACAGATTCTGAAATTCAATGCGAGAAAAACTAAAATTTTAGGCTGTGACAGGCTCGAAATTTTTTGAAATAACTACATTACAAGAAAATTCTATCAAATCGATGCGTGCGGTACGATTAACAAGTAATACGAACTGAATAGTTGAAGTCAGATTCGCATTTGATTTCTATATTCAATGAAATGGTCGTCATAGAGGAACCCAATAAGTTCGGCCATCGGAACAGTCTGTGGTGGAGGGGCGCGCGGGGTAATTGCCCCGGCGCAGGTACACCGGAAGTATCATGCGTCATAATCGTAAGCATGGCCATGGTCACGCGACACAATAATGTACCTTTTTCACTGGTAAATTCGTGTAATTGTGCAATGAAGATAAAGGAAAATTATGAGTCGCCAGCGAGCCGCGCGCCGCCAATGTGCGCTGAGGGTGTAATACCGAATGTAAAATGACATCCCGTGCATATCGTTTAAATAATTAATTTGTGGCAATGTTATTGGCTCTTTGGATATGGGTAAACAACCAAAATATAATTTTCGTGTCATGTGTAAATATAACACTTTAATTTTTTAACGAAATCTTGTGTTTTGCTCAAGTATGTCTATCGGGCGTCCATACACGGATAAAAATGTAACTGCATACAGCGCGCGCCAAACTTCTCGTTCGCTCTGAAGTCGAAGCGAGTAGCGTCGCAATTGGAAAATGGGTATCAATGGGTAGCACCTGCGCAAATCGTTAACTTCAGTGGTTACTAGAAGTTGGACGCTAATAGTTGTACCTAGGTCTAGTAAAGTTTAACTTTACTCTCTTAAAAGACGCGCGATCATGTCAGTCCGGTATCTCTATCTCGTGCGACCCAACAGGAGAAGCCGGCGTCGGTTGAAATAATAGTTTAAGAGAATTCCTAAGCCTTTTAGCGAAAAGTAGTTTTTGACGAAAAGGACACGTATTTAAAAAGAAATTAATAAGATTCTTAACCTACTTTATGAATAGAACGCCTTCTTGTGAAACAATATGTTAATGTTAAGGGGGTAGGCTTTTCATACATAAAACAGGGTTCGGCCCATGTCTAATCCTCGCTGTATTTTCGTATCAATATTTACAGAAAAAATATATGCAATAGAAGAAATACTATCACAGCGTGGTATGTTTTTGTTTTTTTTTTATATTTATATATTTTTTTAATTGATATTTTGTTTAGTTGTTTAAGAATAAACGCCTGAAAAACATGATTTCTGGCGGTTTATCATTTTTGAAAATAATGAGCCCTAAATTCGATATTAATGCGAATTTAAAAAAATAAAATAAAACAGGACGTACCGCCCTAGGGACATCTTTTCTTAATGATCCTGCAAATTTTGGTTCCAATTCATATACAGTTCAGGGGTGGAAACAGTCAAGCCCGCAAGCTGTTTCGACGGGTATTTTATAAGTATTTTAGCTCTTGCCATCTCTGTCATTCAGGAAGAGGATTTGAAACGGAGATAGCGATGCCAATTCGAAGCCGCGAAGAGAAAGACTGTCCCCTCATGCTTATCAAGATACGAGTATTAAAATTCTAAGATTAAGTTTAATATATCGTCACAAACAGCGCACACGAGAATTTGTGAATTTGTGAATTCTTGATGAGTGCTCAGAATGTCCGAATTGAAGAATTTCTTTTCGAGTTTGTCGTGTGATACATAATTATAATGGATAAAATGAGATAAGCTATAATTAGGAAAGCACTTATTTATGTACCTACCAAAAAAAATTATCATTAAATAAAATTTCTCAAAAGAACCTTAAAATCTTTATCTTCTTACTTCTGAAATATTAGAAAAATAAAACCGAAAAAAAAACAATTGCGCAATAGCGTAGACTATATATTTAAAGTTTGGGAAAATGGTCGTCGAGTTACCCTTTCAGTTTCTGTTTGTCTTGCCGAGCATATTCATGTTCTCAATATAAAATTAGTGCCCTTTTCGCCTACCTCTTAGGTTTCAACTATCGGAAGGGCGTTACAGCACATAGTTCGTGCTGCCATAAAACGGTTTGACCGGTTTTGATAAAAATTTTCGCATTGCATAAATATAATCACCTCTGAGCAGATTCATATAGTTTAATTAAAATAAGAATTTTGATAGTCGCTCGAAGGAAAATACGTCAGATAAAATATTAAAAAGGTAAAACTTATTGTTTTGGAATTATTAGGTAAAATGCAGTTATTTAAATATTTCACTATTTTTAGAGGACCATGCACCTTCCTAAAATTTTATTATCTAACGTATTTTTATAAAAAAGTAAAATGTTCAATTTGACTTGTTTATTATTACACATCGATGTACTAATATAACTGGATGGGCTGTCCGAGTTCTAAAGTGCAATAAGGGCAAAACGCAATAAGTCCACCAACCGGCTTCTCGTCTGGCTTAGCGTCTAATAAACGTGCGCGATGCCGACTTGTGTCGTAAAAATATGTAAAACTACTCCTCAAAGACGAAAAAAAACTGAATATCGTATCTACGATAAGTAAACATTTTAATTTCTCATTAGTTTATGCCTACAGACGGTTATTCGATAATTTTTTAATTTAATTTGAACATTATCACGATTTAATTCTCGTTACATTCCCGTAAACAGTATGACACATCCGACCCGTAATAAGTATTTGCATGGACTGACGCACACATCGAAGTGGCCGCGGGCTGTATCAGGACGCTTTTATTTCGCTTATGTTTACCGACTACAAATCCTTATTAATAAAATTGATAAATCATATTACATATTAATGTCTTAGAATTAGACAAAAATACGAATTTAAGATTTTAATTATCTGTCGTGCGTGATCTGTAGACTGCATAGATAAGCTTTAGTTATCATTATAGTCACGCACGACGACGATTAATTAAGATCTGTAAATTCATCTTGTATTTCAAATAAGTGCGTGTAAATATACAAGTATCTAATAGTGGAAAAATTCGAGTTTTGAGTTAAACGTATTTGAAACGTAATTACGTATACCGGGTGTCCGGCTGAACGTAGTCCAAACTTATAGAGCGTGTAGAGCTTACCGAACTAAACAAAAAGCCAAAAAAAATAAGACAAATGATCAACCTTGAATGTTTTTCTCGGTAACCGTTAGTTTGCGCCATCTGCTTGTTTGGTGCGGTAAGCTCTACACGCTCTATAAGTTTGGACTACGTTCAGCCGAATACGGTGCACATATCTATCGCTTTCTGTATCAAACATCCCGTATCACCTTCCACCAATTTCACACTCAGTTTTGTAATTTATGTATACTTTAAGCCGTAATTTAACTTACTATGTAAATATTTTTATTGCGGAACATTTCCGAAGGAAGTTGCAGTGTAAAGGTCCGTCATCTTTACAATACGTGCATCCAATCAGTGAGGTTCTGAAGTGCGACGCGTATGCTCGCCATAGGTACTTCCCGCGGCAATGCTTCTGTGAAATTACGTTACTGCGATGTTTTTGTGACTAACTTCAGAGCTACACAGATCAGTTACACATGCTGTACCAAAATGAAACATCTTAAACGTCAGCAGTTAATGCGACAAAATCTTGATATATACGATATTAAGCTCAATGGATGTTTTAGAGCACGAGTTACTTTAGAGATAGTGAGATGGAAATAGTACATTATGACGCAAGTAAGGTAAGCTGGATATTATAGTCGAGGTGTTTATAGGCACTAGGTGAAGCTGAGTGCTTATAATAGACTGAGACTATAATAGCCAGCTTACTGAGTACGAGCATCATACGACGTTTTTCAATACATTTGCGATTACAATTAGGTAGATACTTCAAATGTAATAATGACGGGAGCTAATGGCGCGAGCGGGTTGCTTTTTGCGGATTATGCATGCGTTACAAACAGAACACTCGTTTGTGATTGGTGTAAAGTAAAAAGGCCTAGTACTGTAAAATACAACATTACGGTACAAGTTTCGATGTTATAAAGACCTTATTAATAGCAAATGTATTGAAAAATAAAGTTATAGCATCGTTGGAAAGGACCCGCGCCATAGATGTCCAAAAATTGCTAAACTATATTTTAAATATATAGTAGCTGTAAACGGTAAATTCTAAAATCTATAGAGATTTATCGCGGATTTCCAATTCAAAGAAGCCTTAAATTATGATAAAAAGAAACCTTAAAAAACTAGCATTGGATATAATAATTGTGCGTCAATATGATTTATGTTAAGCTGAAACAATAAAAATGCGGGAGAACCCGCGGGCTATAAGTAGTTTTACTTATTCATCCACTGCGTTTGTAACATGTACTAGTGAGTCCACTAGAGCGGTCAGCGCCAAGGGGCTGAGCAATGTGACTGCGAGGGAAATTATTGATTTCATTCTAATTTCCGGTTCATTGCTTTCGATCGGGCGGCCGGACGTGCGGCCAGATGGGCGTGTATGCTCATAGGAATATCACTACGTGATTAATATATAACTTTTATATGACGTTTTTGTATTTACTTACTTCATATAAAAAGAAATTATTTATTTTTTCTCCCTTTTGAAATATTTGCAATAAACTGTTGTAATTATTATTATTTTTCTATTAGCACATAAGAAATCACTTAAAATAATATAAAGAACACAAAAATTGCGATTAATTTAAATAATATTTACCGCGAAAATGTTTTCGAATGTTAACCACTGACAGATTTATAGGCTGATTTGGCCAATGAGAATTCATTGAATTTTATCTTATTTCGTAACAAAATAATACGATCAATAATAATTATACCTGAGACATCTCAAACACGACCATCTAGTCCCTAACTACACAGAGTCGCTCCATTATGAGTAGGTATACCTACTAAACGATTTCCATATATACTACTTAATATTTCTAAGACATTTTACGCCCAGACACGGAACCAATAGACATATATTCATGCGCACAAATATTTGTCACGAGCGGAAATCGAATCTGAATCGAATCGAAATTAATAATAGGTGATATAGGACAGTAACTGAATGAAGGCTGTAACTGCTCGCTCAACTGCAACTCGATTAATTAGTCATCCTTGAACTTAAAACACATTTTTTGACTGTTTATTTGTTTGTACGCTTGCCTATAAATCGACAAACAGTAAATCGATTTTGATTAATTTTCACATTTAAAGAAATGCAATTGCAATTCAAATCAAAAGATACCTACCTACATATCGTTGCGCTGTTTATAATAGACCAGCAAAAACTAAATTAATGTACGTATAGAACGAGATAGATATCACAAAATGGACCAAAAACAGTACAACTACATAAACATGACATATTTAAGTAGTTTAGAAATTAAATAAAGGAAACTTGATAACAATCTTCGAGAAGTAGCAATTACAAACAAATGCTAGGAAGTTTATAAATAGTAATGAATTAATACAATAAAATGTATACAACAACAACAACAACAACAAGTAAAGGTTGTGCACGAAAAAAAATTACGATTAAAACCTAGTTTTATAAACCCGACTTCTACAATCTGATAACGCCTGAAGTAAACTAAAATAGGTGATAAACCTACGCGAAAGTAGATTGTACACTTGTATAAAAGTAAATTACATATTATATACAACGGAATTTTTAGGTATATTTAAGTTACTACGTACATTATACTGTTGTACTTTAACGGAATTACAAATTTTAATATTATTATATTGTACCTATATAGTAAACTAGGTAGAAGAGACAGGTGTGTGGGGAATCCCATTTACAATCGTTAGTTTGTAATCAGGATATCGAGCTGACGTCGACAAGCGGCAACGCATTCCTATGATTGATTACGCTTACATATAAATTCGCATATTTCCTCGGAATAGGGGCTCGGCGTTCACTGATCGTTACCGACGTAGTACTCTGCAATTCGGCAGATAAGGTCCCGCCCTAGGCCCCGGCGACTAAGCGAGTCACACGCCATCGCTGACACTGATAACACCGCCCGTGCCACCCAAATGTTTACTTCATTTTCACGCCGGTGCCGCGCGATACCGTCTATACACACGGGAAGAAAAATATTTTTTAAAACAATGAAGGGCATTCACTTTTATCAACGCATCGTCGCCGAGGGCGACGCTGAAAGGGACGCATGAATAGACCTAAGGAGCTCGCCGACAGCCTATCACCGGTGAATGGCTATTAACCACCTCGAGGCGACGATAACCATGAAAGGCGGACTTTGTTTACACGGCGCCCCTTACCTCCTCGTCCCGCTCGCGCTGTGGCGATTCGTCGAAGGCTTGCAGCGGCTGCGGCGGGCCGGCGTCGCGCGGCACACCGACCTCCGGGAGAGGTTCGCCCTCCTCGTACGAGACCACGTTGATCGAATGCGACCCCGTGTGGAACTGCCACGGTGTTGGACTTTCATCACCGCTGCCCCGGGTGCGCCGCCGCTTGTGCCGCACACGATGTCGCGTGAACCGACCTGCAGGTGCCGAACCTCGGCCCTCCTCCAGCATCGCCTCGTACAGCTCTCGAGAGTCGACTCGCGAGGGGTGCACCGGTCGCGGCGCCGGCACTGTGACGGCTTGCGGTGCGACGGGCTCCCGGCTGAGCCCTTCCGCGTCCCAAAGTTGGACACGCAAGATGTTGTCGTGGGAGTGCAAGTGCGCGGTCGCGATCGCGATCGCCGCGGCAAGCGGCAGCGCGTGAAGTACACTCACGACCATTTCGCTCGACAGCGGCGAGGCTACTGACGGGCGGCACGGTGCGGCGATGGTGCGGCGGCTGAACGCTGATAGCGCGCCCTCACTTTTCCCGCGCTTTCCCGATAACGAGGCGCCGCTCACGCATTTGACGTCGACGGCCGCCCTGATACAGGTGCCACGGTGGTCGACTCTTATCTTCGGTAAACAATAGCGATTGAAACTGAGCGCATTATCGATGTGTAACGAACAGATTGAGTTGACAGTTTACAAAATGAAACACTGTATTAAATCCCAACCGAATAGAATTTATTATCATAACATTAAAACAAATTGTGACAGCAACATATATGACTAATATTTGTACTAAATCGCACCAACAGCTTTTGGTGGCACTGAAGCGTTCTACAATTACGTACAATTTCCTAAAATAAGTACAAACGGAAATAAAACAATAAATACAATGATTACATTGGTTTTCTGGTTTTTTGGTTGGCTTTGCCACAATAAATTTAAAAAAAAACATCATTACATATTGCAAAACATGAAGAATTATTTAGTTGCAAAAATCGGTGGTGTATTTTCAAAGGCAAGTAACACAGTATATTTACTATCGCATAGTACAATCTTAAATAAAGATCATAATTACAATTATTTATTTATTTGTCTTAATTGAATTTTATTAATAAAAATCTAGCTTTAAAAACTGTTGCTTTTAAAATAAACATAATTTTATTAGCATTAAAGAGTAAGTAGATATAAAAATAAATTTCCAGATAATTTGTTTGAGCAAATTATTTACCTTCTTATATAAGAAATACTCATTAAGCAATATTTAATACAATCCTTGATGGAAATAGTGAAATACTACTCTGTAAAAAAAGTACCGGGAATTGTTCATTTAATTCTAATTCCAAATTCAATTCAAAAAGTCTTTTTTGTCGGTGAGTACTCTCAACTGTTTTCTATATTGGTGCGAAGTTTGAGCACCATCTGTCATTTAGTTTGTGTACAGTGCTCGATTTTGTTAGGTCCTCTCAAGTGTGTTTTGCGATTTTTATAATGGATAAAAACATTGAACAAAGAGTTTGTCTCAAATTTTGCATTGCGAATGGAATTTCGTGTTCCGAGTCGCTGAAAATGTTGCAGAAAGCTTACGGTAAATCGACTTTATCAAAAACACGTGCATATGAGTGGTACAGTGCATTCAAAAGCGGTCGGGGTGTGGTGGAAGATTTGCCTCGCTCTGGTCGGCCATCAACGTCTTCAACTAAAGTTAATATCGCTAAAGTGAAGGAAATGGTGACTGAAAAACCTCATTCAAGTTTGAGAGAGATAGCCGCTGAGCTTTCTGTGTCTCATTCATCGATTCGTATAATTTTAAACGATCGCTTGAGCATGAATCACGTTGCCGCTCGACTAGTCCCAAAAGATCTGAATTTTCTTCAAAAACTCAATCGCGTAAAAGTCGCCGAAGACATGCTAGAACGAGTCAGTTTCGACCCTACATTCATAAAACGCATTGTTACTGGTGACGAGACATGGGTTTACGAGTTTGACATGCAAACTAGTCAACAAGCTTCAGAATGGCGCCTTCCAACTGAACCGAAACCGAAAAAACCACGCCGAAGTCGATCAAAAGTAAAGGTCATGTTGACTGTTTTCTTTGACTATCGCGGTGTTGTGCACTCGGAATTCTTGCCAGAAGGTCAGATGGTAAATAAAGAATATTATGTGAGTGTTATGCGGCGTTTGCGAGAGCAAATTCGTCGAAAAAGACCAGATTTGTGGAATGAAAATTCGTGGATTTTGCACCATGACAACGCGCCATCGCACAAAGCCATCATTGTGAACGAATTTTTGGCCAAAAACTCAACAAATACCATTGAACAACCTCCATATTCACCGGATATGGCTCCGGCCGACTTTTTTCTCTTCCCGAAACTGAAATTACCACTTCGAGGCACCCGTTTTCAGTCGATAGAAGACATAAAAGAAAATTCGCGGCGAGAACTGAAGTCGATTCCGGAAAATGCGTTTAAAAAATGTTTTGATAATTGGATTATTCGTTGGCGTAAGTGTATTATTTCGGAAGGGGCATACTTTGAAGGTGATATAATAAATTTGGAATAATAATTAACATTTCATGTTTTATTAACCTTTTCCCGGTACTTTTTTTACAGAATGTATATACATCTACCACGTATATGTTTAGATTCCTATTAATAGTGTTCAGGGTATACAATGGATTAACAATATCGTTCTAAATAAACACACAAAAAAAATATATACCTACCGAAAATGCTAAAACAGTAGATTGTTACACAAAAAAGAAATAGGTCTTTAACCCTAGGTAAACAAACATACTGCTTTTCATTACGAATATAAGGAAAGTAAAAAAAAAACGCGTAAAAATCCATATCTGAATCTGACAAACTCATTTTATATAAACAACTGTATAAGTAAATAATTAGCCCTCGTCAAAACAACTGAAGATCGAATTGCCACTTTCTCGTCTTATTTATGTTTTTTTTACTGTGGCATTCCACCAGCCAGTATTTTTTATTATTGATTATGGTTAATATTTAGCTCAAATCTATGTAAATTAAATAGTAATTTATTTCAAAGTAAATTATAAGTATAAAGTCATATTACAAAATTGTTGATAATATTCTTTTATTAAAATTTTACGCCGCGATTCAACACAGTTGTATAAAAGTTGGGACATGGCTTGCATAGTCTTTTTTTTTTAATTTATTTGACAGCAGGGTAAATCGTTTCTCAGTGACGAAAAGTACTGCTTTCATCCTTCTAATGAGGTAACTTCAAGCGTACTTTCCGATTATGAGTAATGAAAATAAATATTTATTTATATAAAGTGAACCTACTTTAAACAACCTTTATAATACTTTGACATCTTATATAACAAATGGACATTTTCATAGTTTTAAACCATTGAAATGACACTAAGTATACGGGGTGTTCGGCTGAACGTAGTCCAACCGAACTCATGGAACGTGTAGAGCTTACCAAACTAACCAAAAAGTATCAAGTGAGCAGACGGCGCAACAAACGGTTACCGAGAAAAACATGTTTAAAGTTTCATTTTTTTAATCATTTAGCTTTAAATTTGAAATACGTTCATCCGAACACCTCGTATTTAATATAGTAAAATACCTATCTATATAATATGTGGTATCATGACCAATTTGATTGAGCTAAATTGTGAAGAAAAGATGCTTAATTTATTAATACACATGGTCAACTCATAGTAGATTGAATTATAGATTCTAAATTATATACCAATAAAGTAGATATTTGAAGGATTATAGAACTGCATATTATTGTCTTTGGAAATAAACAGATTGCAAAATGTAAGTCTCGATGAGGAAAAAGAACTCAACGCGATTCATATGAGAAGACTACGACGGATCTTCTTTTGAACTCTATGTATGAGGCGTATTGTTCCCCTTATGAACTCTAAAACTAAAAGAATTTTAAAAATTTTACGCTTCTACAATATTTTGTAGTATAAAAATTTAATAATCCCTGAACAATGTATTCGGTGGGTACTCGATCAAATTTATATACTGGATTTTCAGGTAATATCATTAACATAAAAATCTCAAAAAATCTCTAAACTCTAAAAGTTCCTGTCACACTACTCCTGTATTAGGCCGTAGTTTTATTTTTGCGCAAATATTTAATTTTAAAAAAATCAATATTAATAATAATGTTATTTTAAGTTTACAAAATGTGTATTTCAAATAATATAAATGTATTTTTAAATTATTTGTATGCAGAAAAATTTCGCATAATGGCACCCGCTGTACAAATATATATAATTTTAAGATGTATAACAAAATGGTAAAAACTTTACACCCTTACGTTTCATAGACGACGACCGCTTAGCCTAGTGGGTAGCGACCCTGCCTGCGAAGCTGAAGGTCCCGGGTTCGAATCCCAGGTCGGGTCAGTATTTATATGATGAATATTAATACTGGCACCGGGTCTTGGTTGTTATATGTATGTGATGTCTTCGCTTGGTACCCAAAATACAAGCAAATGCTTAGTTTGGGACCTAGACGTTGTTGTGATTGTATGTGTTATTATTATTATTATATTTTCGTCGATGACATTAGTTATGTTTGATCACGTCTATGAAATGCACTGCGCCTATAAGTAACAAAACTTCATTTTGCTCCAATAAAAACTGAATTCTGATTTCACAAATTTAGCATCTTTCTAAAATTATAGAAAATTTTGTTAATTTCGTACTCAATACAATACTTAAAACGCTTTAGTTTTAAAGCAAAAACGATTCACCGATTACATGGAAAGCATAATGCAAGTTCAGCCGCTACCCTTTAGGCCGAGGCCAGTAAGAAAATTATAAGACTTTAATAACAATATTATAAAGTATTTTTAATACCTACTTACAAAATTTTTAATACTTTACATTAAGTCATAAAATTCTAAGGAAACTCTCAGTTTATTCTAGTATATGCCACTACTAAAATATAAATTACATAAAAAAACAATAATTAAAGGACGAGTCATAGATGTTAACACAGAAAAAAAAATTAATTATTAATTTCTGCATTGAAAAAAATTGAGCAGTAGAAATTTTTGAAAAATACATTTAAAATAAAGCCATTATTATTATTTCATCCAAACTCGAACCATTAGAAAAATGGAGTTTTATTCAAAACTTCACGTAGTTTAGTCTCAAACGCGACGAGATTTCTATTCTCGTAGAATTTTTTCTAAAATACTTTTCATTGAAAATATGAACTTAAGGTATACAGCATGGCGTTGGCCTTCCCTGCGATAACCGCGCGTTGCAGGAGGAATGATTCCGCGTTGTATATTTGATCGTCTAATGTTTATTGGATTAATAGACACTATATGCTGCTGTACTATCTACAATAGGCTACTCGTTTAGATTCGTTTACGGCACCGAGCTAAGAAATGCATCTCAGTTATGCTGAATATTTTTGCGTATAAATATTTGTAAAGTACCATAATAACTTTTTATTTACTTATTTATTCGTTTATATACCTAACTATACTGTAAACAGAATATAAGAGAGACTGCAATTATTTGCTAATAATTTATGGTTGGTTTCCACAGTGCCAGTTTTAAGGGGGAGGGCAACCTGAGTTGTCGCCAGGGGCGCCAGTACCACGAGGGCGCCGCCGTGCCGTACACGACACCGACACCTTGAACCACGAATCATTCAGTTAAAAAAATGTCACCACAAAAAAACAATTACACATCACTCATCAGAGACAGATATTTTGAAGCGAAACTTCTTAACGCAAACTTTGGAATAAATGACGTCACATCAACGGACGGATCTCAGCGAAGGAGTACCCATACTAGCTTAATCAGAATTATTAAGGCTGACTTGGGCCCTGAATTCAATTTCGATCTCAAAATTTATAAAAGTTCCCGGATATCGGTCAAAGAGATCCAGAGCGGGGGCGCCTCGGATAGCTAAGCCCGACCCTGATGCTATATTCTATAGTTTACAATAGGATCACTCATCCTCTCTCTGGAAAAATGAACGACGGTTATGTGTTAAGTATATATCTATTAAGCTACATAATTCCTTAGCTCAAGGGTTTACATTTACTTTTACTGTATATGCACAACAGCGCACAGGTCCTAACATACCCTCACCCTGGTCCCATCTCTATTTCCATTCCTCTATTTATATATTATATACAAGTAAATTGAAACTGACAAGATATTATATTAATCGAAATATTAACGCATAAAAGCTACTGTGTTCTTATAAACCTAAAAATGTTACGAAAATAAAATAAGAACAAATAAGTAACTATGCAATGGAATCAAAATTAAAAATAATAAAATTGGCGTTTGTTTCTCTGTTTGTATAGATCAGAAGTCTCTATTTGTTTTAATGAGGATCAGTCACATTTTTTGATATGTAGAATGATAGCAGTAAAAAAAACATGACATACTGTAAAAAAAATATCCAAATACGAGAAGAATTAAGATACAGCTATTTTAATGCAGCACTTCGAAACGTTATGTTTTTACAATGGTATCCGCTAACGTAAATTAATCTACAACGCTCTCCCGGTCTATAGTGTTTAGGTGATATCGAGAAGAGATATTTATCAAATATTACTTACCTTTGAACCTTCCAACCGCGGGTTTCAACCCTGGTATACTTCCGAACGGCTACATAAATATTCAAAAATCATGAAGGAATCATTAGGTAAATGGTCTGATTGTCCATTTTCAAAACTATTTTTAATTTGTTGCTCAATATTTATTACAGACGCAGAAACATAATAATAATAATAATAATAATAACAACACACACAATCACAACAACGTCTAGGTCCCAAACTAAGCATTAGCTTGTATTTTGGGTACCAAGCGAAGACACCACATACATATAACAACCAAGACCCGGTGCCAGTATTAATATTCATCATATAAATACTGACCCGACCTGGGATTCGAACCCGGGACCTCCAGCTTCGCAGGCAGGGTCGCTGCCCACTAGGCTAAGCGGTCGTCGAAACAATAGGATTCAAACAATAGGAAAAACAAACAGCTTGCGTCACTGACCACGAATATCTGTACTGGACGAAAGCGATTGTGCACCGATTGTGACGAACGTCCTGTCATCGATATCATTTTGATACTTTTTGATTTTTGTTAAACCCGCCCAAAAAAGGATTTTTTTTTAAACCTAAAAGGATCAAACTCAGAAAATCATGATGAATGCGAAATACTAGTAAAAATTGATTTTCTTGTTATGTGACTGATCCTCACTGATACTGACAACATGTACGGACGTCTAGAGTCCAAGTACGCGCGCTTTCGAGCTGACCGGAAGTCTCGGAATTCATCGAGGCGGATTTGCAATATAACTTCGCCATTTCACGCGAAGCAGGATTTTGTTGTGTGGCCAACCTGTCCCTGCATACCGATAACACATTCCTTTCAAAAGTGAGAAGATGCTTAACATGACACCATAACACCGCAAATGTCATTTGTTACTCTATGATATTTGTGTCGTCTTGTAAACTTTTTTTTATTGAACTTATTCTTTTCCATACAAAACAATACGCCCGAAAATATCAAGTTTTAGTCTTTAAAAACGGATAACTTCTGTGTCTCTCGTTTTATTTCTATATAAATATTTATTGTCATTTTATATTTACATATTTTTGATTTATTACTGAGCTGTTTAAATGTCTAAGTTATAAATACAAAAATCAAAGATTGTAGTTTCGACTTTATCGTGTTATATCTTAAAATATAGATTTCAATAACTATATTAGTACACAATATTTATATTAGCGGATCATTTGCAACTACGGTGACAGCGCATCTATGTAATAATATATCTATGATTTTAAATGAGACAAAAATTTCAACCTATAGTTTGACCGAAACCGCTGTACAGCGCCTTAGGTATGTCAGGGGCGCGGAGGGAGGCAGATCTGCTCTGTCAGTCGGTCGTCAAAGCTTAGGCCCTTCTATCAGTTTCGGTCAAACTATAAATCAATATTAAAATAAAATATATAAATCAATATTAAATAAATCAATAATAATAATTAATAAATCAATATTAAATTAAAATATCAAACTATAAATCACTTCTTATTAATACACATAATTATATTTAACTGAGTATATACTTTGTTCCCAATTATAACAGTTTATATTGTTTGGTAACTTCAAATTTTATTATTTGTTTATAATAGATATGAGCATTTTTATACAATGTGTATACGCATTTATACATTCTTTCTCGGTATATTAACATATGTAAATATAATAATAAAGGTTACAAAAATTGGATAATATATTACATACATACATATCTACATGATACATAATAATTTGTATGACATCTAATAGATTGGTATTATCTAAAGTGGAATTTTTAATCAATAGGTAACTAAATAGATCATATCCCTCTTTCATCACATTATTTTTATTTGGTCTTATATGAACAACTCACCATATGCCAATTTAGACCGTTATTAAAAATTCCACTTTACATATAATTACTTATTAGGTACCTATACATATACAATTAGTTAAATTAATAATCGTATCACTATATACTTACCCCCAAAATTATTATAAAAAGTATACGGAATGGCTCTCTGATTTTAAATGACTAGTTGTTTCAAGGCAAACTTGTCCTGAAATATTATTTGTAAGTTGAAAACATTGTTGAATTTCACTTCGGAACACATGTTTAATAATAATATTCGAAATTTATTATTTTGAGTACTCACAATGAAGCATTGAGTTTATGTCAGATATCAAGAAATACCAATTTCATGGCCAATAGTTGAACTCCACCAAAATAGAAAAATTAACATAATATTACTGAAAAAATGCACATAAAATGTACTAAACCGACAAATATTACCTATAAACCACAAAAGCTTAAATCTAAAAATACAACATTGGTAAAGTTTTTAAATACTTCCAACAAAAGAAACCCAAATGTATCCAATAAAACAGTTTTCAATTATGATAAATACTAAAATTACAAATGAAACAATGTTACCCATAAATTATAGACATGATATATGTAAACGACGGACCTTAATTTGTGAGCGGTTAAATAAACTAATAAACAATAAAGACGTAGGCCGCGACTATAAGAACTTAAGAGTTTCCGAGCGTTTTATTGCGAAATATTTGTCTTTTTCATATGAACATAAATATTTATATAAATTGTTTGATTGCATTTTGTAACTCTGTAGATATAGTTTCGCAAAGGTCCCCCCCCCCCCCCCCCCCCAACCCGCCAATGGTTTCAGCATGAAGGTGATGACGCGTGATGATACGGGGCCGCAAAGGGAATAAACATAGCGACGCGGCGCTGTACAATTTAGTCGACCAACAGCAGCCTACATGTGGGAGCAGACAGTGGCGGGGCCGGGTGAAGTGAACCGAAGCGGCATTGAACAAGAGACGGTCTTTTATTTCATACTTTTAAATTAATCACTTTGGTATAAACAAGCATAAACTTCAATTGATATCTAGCAATCAGCCTCTATCACCACATTTGTTGATTTTATAGTCTATGAATTTCCCCATATTTCCTGCGTTCTCACTTCAAACTAAGAAGGCATCGGAATGTGAAAGCAGCATTCCACACAAGTGCCAGCTGACACGAGTGTCGGTTAGTATAAAGCCGAGTCTAGCCATGAGGTAGAGACAGACCGAGGAAGCCTCGACGCACGCAACGAAGTCGAGGCCATCTCAGT
The DNA here is from genome assembly GCA_949709985.1 of Luffia ferchaultella. Classification (NCBI taxonomy): domain Eukaryota; kingdom Metazoa; phylum Arthropoda; class Insecta; order Lepidoptera; family Psychidae; genus Luffia; species Luffia ferchaultella. The sequence goes on along the minus strand of OX453253.1, from coordinate 14,931,561 downwards.
CTACTACGATCCAAATAAACGAGACAGTCTTGCTCGAATCGATACAAGATTGGGACGAGCTACGCGGTAGCTTCCAACACACGTTGCTGCCGCCGCGTTTATCATGGCATTTGTCATGGCATGGCATATCATGGCATTTAATTAAAATAATAAAAGAAGCGATTCGCAACGTAACTAGTTCAAAAAGCTATCCCGTAATGAAAACTGTGTAACACTGTTTAGAGCAACCATGTTTCACCATAAATTTGTCCATTGTGATTTTGAGTCTACAACGGCATTTTCAGCGGCAGTTTCATGTAAATACAATCCAATTTTTTTCAATCAGACGAAAGTAAGAAAATAATTTTACGCCGCTTCGTAACGAGCATAACTAAAATGGTCGCCGTCGACACTGAACAAGCAACCATTCGGCAGCCTTCGCACTGCTAAACTGCCTTTGCTTAAGTCTATACGCGGCTTAATACAGCAATGTAATGTCTGGCCTTTTTGAAACATGAAACAAATAACACTGATTGCACGTATTCAACAGCATTTTTCATAGATATTTATAACCGTCAGCACAACATAATTTGCATATTTTGTTGGGCATGATTACGACTGACATAAAAAACCAATATGGTTACAAAGAGGAAATATTATATATATATCCTTCTTTCATTTCATTATGGTATATAGTTATCCCGCTCAATCTTGGTATTATTAGTACCATGTCAAGTCTGATAGTAGTGTAGTCTTAATCTTAAATTGTAACAAACTCCGGTCCAACGTTAAAATGTCATCATCTGTATTAATCTAATTCATGGATTAACTTAATATAATTTGGTATTCTGATACTGCTAATTATCTTGCAATGGTAACACTAAAGCATTTAACTACCTTAGTCATTAACAAATTACCTTTCGTTAACGGACTAGCGGCTCTCGTTTCACATATTTCGCCTGCGCCCATTAGCGGGAGAGCCGGGCAGGTAGCTTTTTAGTCAGTCTATGTTTAGGTCATTCGAAAAATGCCTAGACAGATTCGCCACATCTAGGCCAGCGAAGTCTGTGAATACATCTGCCGTTGAACTGCTAGGCTGGCTTCTATAAGACGAGCTACTGCCGCTCGCCTCTTCAAATTCTTGTAACTGTGCCGCCGCGAACTTTTCGTCTTTGCTTGAAACTTCGAACGGTTCCGATATGCCTGTGAAAGAGAAATTAAATAATAAGATGCATAATATACTTATTAAACAATTCAGTTTGATGTCATTCACGGCCCATATATTTGTGGCACAGCATCTGTACCACCATGGCAAAAAGTTTCCATCTGTTACAGTGTTTTACAAATGCTCAATAAAATTTAATCTTATTATGAAATCGTCAAGGTTTATTTTTGTAAATACTTTTCTAAAATGACCAACACTGGCACACATTGTGCTACAGAGGTTTTATAAAATATTTCTAACTTCACTAGAGCTTTACAAAATTCAACTTTATTTGTAAATGTCAAACTACTTCATAAACTCTTCTAAATATTCTCTACTATTTGACAAATATGTTATCAGCCAAATACAATTTCTAGTTAAACTAGTGTTTGATAGACCAGACTAGTCTGTTCTAAGCGCGTTAGGACCAACCAGTTTAGCCCAGGCAAAATCAATATATCCTAATATGAATACACAAAAGGACTTATATAAAAGGAAAAAGACAATATGCTAGGTTTTAAAGGCAAACTAAATAAAATCCATACTTCTACAGTAATATTTTATATACGAAAACGTGTTCGTTTGTTTGGCTCTTCTTCACTGTTTTGTTTGTTTGTCTGTTTATATGTCTGATTAATCCTAACGAGAACCATGAATAGTAATTTAAGTATTAATGAATTGAAATGTTGAAAGCATGACACTCCAATGGATAACATATAAATTTTTAGTCATTTATACTAGCACAGTTGACTTTTGCGCCTATCTTTTTGTGCTGATGATGAATAAATAGCATGTTCTTTCAACTGAAACTGTAGGAGAACAATGGAGGAGAAGGATTACAATTAGGGTTCTGTAGCTAATTACCACAAACGGAACCTTTACGATTTCGTTCTGTTCGTCTGTCTGTCACAAGCTTGTATCTCCGTTATTCTTATCTTCTTACAATTCCGTAAAGAAATCATGGATACTAAACTATATATTAGAGTTCTCCATACATTGAATTAAGGAAAGAAAAACATTTCCTTCGCGTATCCCATCGTGTGGGGTATCATCAGACGAACTTTTTAAATGTAATGAAAGGTTTTTTAGTGACTTTTCTATTTATAGCAGATGTGGTACTATTTGTGGCTACAGTTTTACACGATTCTGTCCTAATTACACATTAAAATTTTATTCTTACCCAAAACGCTCCGCACGTCATTGTTAGGTTGGCTAAAGTAAATGAATCTGTAGAAACCGGGCGTCCGTACGCCACTACCGACTGGAAAACTGAGCGTGATAACTCTAGGCTGGCCCTGCGACGTCGAATGGTGAAGACCTACTTTCGCCAAATACTCGTAAGCTATGTAATCGTCCAAACTCTGAAAGTTGGCCTGTAACGAAATACAAAAATTATTACATCTATAGGTGCATATAATAAAACTGTAACGGCACCATGTCTGTGAATTATTATTTTATATTTTTTTTTATTTGCGATGGTAGCATAGACAGTTGTCGATTGAGATACCAAAACACTTTTTTTTGGAATATTTGTCCCTCTGAGCACGCCTCACGCAAAAACTACACAACGGATTTTGATAAAATTTGATGTGGAGATAATTGTATCTATGTTTAGATACAGGATACTTTTTATCATTTCCAGGAATAACAGTATGCCATTAATGTAATTGCCACACCACCGTTGGCAATTTGTTTATTAAATTCTTCGCACGTACCTACTTTTAGATCAAGGTCAGATATCTGTCGATCGATTATTTAAATTACCTATTTATTTACGGACCTAATCCTTTTACTGCGTCAGTTACTAATAATACCTCGGAGATCCCAAACAGTGCCATCTAGTTTGAAACTAAGCAAAGCTTATACTATAGATACCAGACAACTGATATAATTACTTAAATAATATTTATAATATTTACATATATGTATATATTAATTTTTTTACACCCAGACACGAAACAAAAAGACATCAAATGGAAATGTCTCATTCCAACGAAAATATAAAATTTGTTCAATACTGACAAACCGCGCGGACGAGTTACAGTCGTTGCGGGCACAGTTAGAATCACTAACACATAGATACACTGTATTTTGTTGTGATACATACAATAAATTTATTTGTATGCGCCTGTATCGCAAGAGATTAATAATATTAATACATTAAAAGTAACTTTAATGTCTGTTGTAAAAGAAAATATAATCATGTACAAACAATGATATTACAACCATACATACACACATACCAATACACCAATACACATGTACCAATGATTTTTTCTGACTTAAGTATATTAACTATCACTGACTCCGTGCCTCGGAGAGCACGTTAAGTAGTCGGTCCCGGACGCTGTCAATAGTTGGCGGTCGTTACAATCCCCGACCCGCAGTGGAGTAGCGTGGCGGATTTTAGCTCCAAACCCCCTCCTTACCCTGGGGGAGGCCTAGGCCCTTGCAGTACGGTAAAATGTGCTGATGATGACACACATACATAAGAAGAATTGGGTATTGAACATTTTAGCATCACTAATCATCATTTTAATTTTTGGTTCAAAATAGCATCGCACGATAAACTCTACATAATATAGGTTGGAACAAGACTGCAGGTACTTCCGCTTTATAGGGAATTTGTTCAGACCTATATTCGAGAAAAGTACAAAAAAAAAGTTTTAGCTCATAATAGATGCAAAATAAATAGTTAAGATAGGCATTTAATATTGTTATATATGATTGTTTTTAGTGAATAAAATTTTTCGTCACACCCTCTCTCTCGTTTTATTATTTCTATTTCATCATTTACATTTGCTGAAAAAATTGTTTCGGACATTAAATAAAAAATCATATTTTTATATAACTGTAACTTGATTGGAGAAGTTTGTATATGGCGGGATAACCAGCAGTTTTATTCTAACCTGTATAGATAAACAAAATATATTACGTGGGATTATGTCCTAAACTGTCATGTTAACTAGATAACTGCTAAAAATAAAGGTTTGTTCCTTTAAGGACAGATTCTGTTTAGGACAGATTCCCTTTAAGACAGATTTTGTACAGACAAGAGAAAAAGTTTCGATTCGTTCAGTTAGGGACAGAAACGTTTTTAACCAACGTCCTTTAATTACGCGTTTACGAATAAGAGATTTATTTATAAGCTATTATTATTATTAAAATTATGGAAAACTCCTTTCAATTTCTGCTGACATGATACTATGCTCATGCCATGCAGAATTTTGTTACCTATGCGTATTCATAGCGCGTTGGTTGGTAGTTCCTGAATATTTCATTAATAGATAATTAAGTACCTACTCAAGACAGGAAAATTACCCCCTTCTTCCTGTTGGACTAAATCAATTTGAACCCAGTGTGTCATACTGAGCTGTAGAACGATTTGGATTTTTTTTTCATATTGTTTTACCGTAAAGCAAACTTCCTATTCGTAAACACGTATTGGGTAACAAAATTCTGCATAGCATGAGCATAATACCATGTCAGCAGAAATTGAAAGGAGTTTTCCATAATTAAATAATAATAATAATGGCTTATAAATAAACCTCTTATTCGTAAACGCGTAATTAGAGGATGTTGGTTAAAAACGTGTCTGTCCTTAACGGAATACAATATCCACTTACCTGTCATGAAGTTAAAAAGAGGCTCAGTGCCTAGTTGCAGAAGTTGAACTACGACGAGACTGAAAAACTTCTCGTTCGCGTGTCTTGAAATAACAGTAATTTTTCTGCAACCACGTCAATGACACCCCCCCTACACACAGGCACGCACATTCACACACGCACACACACTCTCACACTGACACACGCACACACACACACACACACACACACACACTCTAACATCCATGTTTCTATACGTATCCTAAGTCAGTCTTTAATATTGTTTGTAATTACTTATTTCGTGTAGCCTACTGTAAACTCGCGATCGTAACTGGTTGTATTTGAGTCAATTACTGTGAATGATCATCATCGACTCCTATAGTACAGGCTAACCACCCAGTTTAGGAGTCGGTGCGGACTGATATCTAATGACTACTTCCGTACAACCTTTATTATACCTATTTGCTAATTGCGTTTATTGTATGTTGTATGTTGCAAATAAAATAAATAAATAAATAAATCGAAACTTTTTCTCTTGCCTGTACAAAATCTGTCTTAAAGGGAATCTGTCCTAAACAGAATCTGTCCTTAAAGGATCAAACCAAAATAAAGACCATCACGACCATCTTCGCTTCTATGTACCTCGGCTATGAGACGCTATAAGACATTATGTGACATTTTTATTAGCCTATCTATGCCGTATCATTATACACATATAGAGTTTATAGTGCGATATTATGTGGAAACAAAAATTCAGTAATGGATAGATGGTTTTGCCAGCCTCTGAACAAAGAGGTTAAAATCCTTTTATGTTATACTATAGATAAACTCAATGACAGGTCCCTTAAACCATAAAAGACGTTGCAAATATGGTATTCAAGCCCACAGAAAAAATTCTTAATAGCTACATCAAAAAAATCATTATTTAAATCTTCATAAACTAAACAAAGAAAAAAGTTACTAACATCAAATATACCAATCCAATCGTTCGAATTAACATTAACGTCAGGTGAGAGTGTACACTGCGTCCTAAAATCCGTGTCGCCTATGTACCAAACACCGCTAACTGGCGCGAATTCAACCATCTGCTCTGTGTAGTTAGAGAATTTCTGAAACAAAACAAATAGCATTAATAAAAAATCAAATGTAAGTCTTTTTTTATAAGGGAAGGACTCTTATATTTATTCTTTGTACTACAAGAACACCAAGAATCTTAGGTATATTAAAATTGTATGGATGGACCATTTAAAAAACAAAGCTTTTTGTTTGTTGAAGAAATAAAATTTATGACAAACATTATTACAAAAGGGTAAATAAACTCAATATTTTTCTATTAAAAAAATGTTCAATAGTAATTTTATTGATTTTTGTTTGTAGTAGGGCTGTTTTATTGTGAAACATAAAATTTAAAATTTCAATGATTACAAGTAACAATAAATAGATGTAAACAATAAGAGTAGAATATTCTATATTAAATTAAATAGTAGCAGTGTTATGACCCATTTTCAAATAAGAGCCATCTATGATTCCAATTCGTACAGTGTATAGAAACAAAAGAATGAAAGGTTTCTTAATCTATCTATATATTAATAAAATTGAAGTGTCTATCTGTCCGTCTGTCTGTCTGTTCCGGCTAATCTCCAAAACGGCTGAACCGATTTCAATAAAACTTTGCAGACGTGCAGGGGGCATTACCGGGAGTGACATAGGCTACTTTTTGTCTGTCTGTCTGTCCGTTTATCTGTCTGTTTAAGCTGATCTCCGAAACGGCTGAACCGACTTCAATGAAACTTGGTAAACGTGCAGAAGGGATTATTGGGGGTGACATAGGCTATTTTTTGTCTGTCTGTCCGTCTGTCTGTCTGTTGTGGCTAATCTCCGAAACCGCTGAACCGATTTCAGTGAAACTTGGCAGACGTACAGAGGGCATTATTGGGGGTGACATAGGCTACTTTTTGTCTGTCTGTCCGTCTTTCTGTCTGTTCCGGCTAATCTCCGAAACGACTAAATCGATTTCAATGAAACTTTGTAGACGTATCTATGTGACCACGTGACCAAATTTTTAAATGCATATTTTGTCGAAACCATCAATCGCAGAACTATCGTGTTGGTACTCAAACTTAATGTTTTGTCAAGATCTATGTGACCACGTGACCACATTTTAAAATGCATTTTTGAAACCATCAATTGCAGACCTATCGTGTTGGTACTCAAACTTGATGTGTCGACGAGCTCTATGTGACCACGTGACCAAATTTTAAAAAGTTTATATTTTCGAAACTATCAATCGCAGACCTATCGTGTTGGTACTCCAACTTGACGTTTTGATGAGTTTTAAGTTTTCATTTCTATCGGCAGTCTCTATAACTGCCAACAAGTTTTTTATCTGTCTATCTGTCTATCTGTTCCGGTTAATCTCCGAAACGGCTGAACCGATTTCAATGAAACTTTGCAGACGTACAGAAGGCATTACCGGAGGTGACATAGGCTACTTTTTGTCTGTCTGTCTGTCCGTCTGTTCCGGCTAATCTACGAAACGGCTGAAGCCATTTCGATGAAACTTTGCAGACGTACAGGAAGCATTACCGGTGGTGACATAGGCTACTTTTTGTTCGTCTGTGTGGCCGTCTCTCTTTTCGTTCGAGCTAAACTCTAAAACATTTAAACCAATTTTAATGAAGTTTCGCAGACGTGAATAGAGGGTGTAAGAAGGGACATACGCTACTTTTTGTTTGTCTGTCTGTCTGTCTCTATGTATGTTCAAGCTAAACTTTTAAAATTTTTAATGAAACTATGCAGACATTAAAATAGGTTGTCAAAAGTGATATAGGTAACTTTTTGCCCGTGTGGTTGTCTGTCTGTCTTTTTGTTCCGGCTAATCATTCAACCAACTAAATAATTTTTATGAATCTTCGCATCCATAAAAAGGGGGTTATCAAGAGTGACATAAGTTGGTTTTTGTCTGTGTGTTTATTAGGGCTGAAATGGCTGATCTGATTTTACTGAAATTTTGCGAACATGAAGAGGGCGTTGTCAAGAGTGAAAAGCAATTTTTTTTTATTTACATATATAAAATCATAGTGTCTGTTCGTCTGTCTGTCTGTTCCGGTTAATCTCCAAAACGGCTGACTGATTTTGGTACCGACTTAAAGGCTAAAATTCTTCATGCTAAAATGGCTAAACGGATTTGTAAGGAATGAGGTATAGAGATTTCTTAGGTAGTTAAGTTTCAGAATGTTCTAGAAAGTGTTACAATGTTATGGAGCGTCGCGTTCCTTTAACTGTCCCAATACAACTGCGTAGTCAACGCGAGCGAAGCCAGCGCGGCGGGCGGAAAGCTAGTGAACAATAAAATAAAATCCTTACATTGTGCTTAAGGATGCTTCGCTTCAGTAGATATAGATGTTCGATTTACTAAACGGTTACGCTGCTATTAAGATTGGACGTTTGGTAGTTGAGCTGCATCGTGCGCCACAGTGTGACCATTATTATGAGATTTTACTATTCAGTAAATTTAAGACTTCAAATAAAAATTATAGATAGCTTTACTTTATAATATAATACTATAGCGCCATGATTACGGACGATGGTCGGTTTTCCGAGCAAATTACAAAATTAGTTTTCAAAAATCAAATAGTAATTTCGTATTTTAATTAATATTATTTTGTATAATGTATTCCAAAATTATTTATAATATAATTTATGTCACTTATTCCTCTCTTTAATTTTTTTGGATTTCTGTCAATAATGTGTATTCGTATTTTTCTGCGATTACATAAGTAAATGGTAATTTAACTCTCTATACGCTCTGCTGTCATAATCCACAATATAACATTTAAAAATACCCAATTTCAAGTTTTTTTTTTTCAAATAGAAAATGTTTTAATTTTGTAATTTTACGAAGGCAATACTGCTAACTCTGTCATTAGTGTTTAGATCCAAAACGTCAAATTCAAAATCAGGTGGTATATGAATATTGTGGTGTACACTGATGGAAGTATAACGATGTGGCGCGTTACAACACTATTGACGTGTCACATCCCTTCAGTTGAATAAGGATGAAAAAATAAACAAACTGGAAGAACGTTGTCATTGAATATGTACTATGCATTGATGTTCTTTCTAATAAACTTTGTTAAAATAACGATTTTGTTTTAACACCAAATAACCAGATCAACCAGCCTTGATAGTTGAAACCAGACTCCATGTTAAAAGCGAAGTGCCACTCGCTACTCCTGCGTATATTGTTAATGTTTTCATTTAATAATAAATCAAGACGTTCTGGATGCGCTAAAAATTACTGCTTGACAACATCTTATAAATCAATATAGATTCTAATTTGATCGAGGAAGATTAAGAAGACGGAGAAGCATCCTAAAGTTTTAAATAAGCTTTCAAAAAATTATCGCAACATTAAAGATAAGCACACTTATAAAGGTTTTACACTAATTAATAATCTATTACCTCATGTTCAGCCTCCATGGCCTGTTCGATTGGTGAGTCAGTAACAGTTTCTCCATCGGCAACCGAAAACACCATAGCTGACCGCATTTTGACTCCAGTTTTCGGTAAAGCGCGTTGTGACGCCGCCTCAGAGCTTTGTCGCGTCTAGCATACACATGCAGTTAATATAGCATGCAGGTGAAAATAGCAAAAAAATTCTGGTCAAGTGCGAGTTCAAGTCAAGAGAGTGTTCCGTACTATGTACTGAACTCACCTAGTATATTACTTTTACAATATGAATCGCACTAAGGTTAGAAGTTGAACCCAACTTCATCATATAAGTAGGCTACCATACTAACCACTAGACAAATCCAACTTATTAATTGTCAGTGAAATTAAACAAAATATTTTAAACTTATGCATTTTCTCTTCAAAAATAACTTTCGTTTCCCGCGGTAATTTAAATAATCTTGTTTAGATTTTTCTGTAAACTACGAGCGAGATCCTATATTCCGTATTTTTTACACGATTTCGGCTTTCCAGCATATCGTTTCAATATGACAGTCACCTGTAATATTGCTGTTATATATTTTTAAAACATATTTGACCAATGCAATCATCCTGCGTTCATGTACGATAGAAATCAAAAAATAGTGAGAATGAGATAGAACATAATGACTATTGATAACTTAATAATTTATTTTTCTACATAGTCTCCGAGTCTCTCTACACACCGAGTCCAGCGCTTTTCCAAGGCTTCAATCCCTTTCAAAAATAAATGTTTTGTCTTGGTCCTGCAAAAAGATCTCCACGGCATCCATCACCTCGTTATCGTGTTCGTACCTGTTTCCCTTTAAGTATTCTTTCAATTTGGGGAACAGATGAATATCGCTAGGCGCCAGATCTGGTGATTAAGGGGGGTGGTCAACCAATTCGAAGCCAGCTTGTTGAATGGCAGCCATCGCAACTGCCAAGCTGTGCGCGAGTGCGTTGTCGTGATGAAACAGCACGCCCCTTCGAAGTTTCCCTCTCATTTTCTCTTTGATGGTACTCCTCAAATTGGGAATTAATGCTACATAATATTGGCTTGTAACAATCAACAATATCCCTTCTGAGTCCCAAAATATTGAGACCATCAGACCAGCCGATGCCACGGCACGAAACTTCTTCGGGGTCGGTGATGATGGCCGTTTCTATTGTGAAGATTGCTGTTTTGTCTCGGGATCAAAATGATGGACCCATATTTCGTCCGTTGTTATGAAACGAGATAAAAAAAATTCAGAATCTTCTTGAAACTTGTCCAGCGATGTCTTCGAAATGTCAAGTCGATTTTGTTTCTGACTGTCTGTTAACATTCTCGGCACCCATCTTGCAGAGACTTTTCTTATATTCAAAGATTGTTTCAATATGGATTGCATACTTTCATACGAAATGCCAGTTTCTTGAACTAAGTAACGGATGGTAACTCTTTAATCGCTCAATACAATTTCTCCACTTTAACAACATTTTTTTGGGTGACTGACGTCGATGGGCGGCCGCAATGATGTTCGTCTTCCGTGCTTGTTCTCCCTACTCGAAATCGAGAAGCCCACCTTGCTACAGTGGAATACGGCGGAGCAGACTCTCCTAATGTTGCCTCCAAATCGCAGTGAATCTCTTGCGTCGTAACTTTTTTAAACAGAGGTATTTAATAACGGCTTGCACTTCCTTTTTCTTCATTCTCGAGAACACGTTCCGACACGAAGCAAACAATTGACTACATTCAGAAAAAAAAGAGAATCAAAGACTTTTTCTTTATTAATATTACAAATATCTGAGCTATGCCTGGCAGTATTTATTTTTTTTTTCTTACCAAGGAGTATATATGACGTTCTCACTAATTTTTGATCACCCCTAGTATGACAAAAATCACTTTCATATAATCTTATCTATGCAAACCTACTTCCTGGAATATTATAAAAAATTAAAAAAGCTAATACTTGTTCAATCTATTTATTATAAATTAAATATACTATATGTTAAACAGCATGCAGAAATTATTAAAAAAAATATTACTTAATAAAAAATTAGTAAAAACCAAACAGCACACAACAAATTGTTACAACTTACTTTTAATACATTTTCAAATTTAACAACTCACCTTAATTGTGAAAAGAGCGACCACTGGTTTATGATCGCTGAGAGTGTAGTGAGGTAAGTGGTTATAAGTCAAAGAATCAGCTCTGAGAGTTACATTTTCATAATTGTTAGGAACGACTTTGTACAATATCCTATCTGTCCATGATGGTTTCCGCCTGAAAAGTAGAATTTTACGAAGTGCATTAATATATTAATATACATACATATATGTATACTATAAAATACATGTGTTCGCGGCATTCTTCACACCTGAATTCCCAAAATAATTAACGGTTATTGATCTAGAAAATACTACAAGGTCGCATGTATCGGTCGCTTATACCGAATAGAGCACAGTGGTTAGCAGAGGGCGGCCGTAAATTGCCGCCGCCATTTGCGAACCGCCGCCGTCTCCGCCGCCCGTTGGCACGTAAAACGATACCCGCGCACGACGACGCGGCGGTCTCAGGCGGCATGTGGCCAACTTTGTATTTACTAATAACACTAACTTACTGATAATGATGAGACTATATAAGGTCTTACTTAACCTATGAAATTGTCGGTCTTTAGTACTGGCCAATTCAAACAAACAAAAAAATTTGGTTGGCTGTAAATTCTAAATTCAAATTAATTTTGTTTTAAAAACATGACATTCTTTTTACTGAGTCAGTCTTTTGTTTATTGATTAGCGCTGTGTTTACATTACATTTAAACATTTTTCGTCATAATCGACACTTTAAAAATTCGTGTAATTATGGAATATGAGTTCTGTCGTGGCACTAATGCGGCACAAACGGCACGTAACATCAACAGCGTTTACGGAGAGAACTTAACAAACGAAGCACAACCCGTTATTGGTTTGCCCGCTTCCGTTCTGGAAATTTTGACTTGAATAATGAACCTCGTGGTCGTTCGGACACTGGTCAACAATGATGAATTGAAGACGATTGCGGAAGCTGATGATACTCAAACTACAGCTGAACTAGCAGCAGCTTTTGATGTTAGCATCAAAACAATTTTGGACCATTTGCGACAAATTAGTAAAATAAACAAGCTTGACAGATGGGTACCCCACGAACTTAACGATCGGTACGCTTCGAGACCTGCCTCGTGTTGCTCAACAAGCACAGAAATGAAGGAATTTTGAACCGGACTGTTACCTGTGGTGAAAAATTGATTCTGTTCGACAATCGAAAGCGCTCAGCAAGTTGGTTAGATCCTGGTTCGGCACCAAAGCAATGTGTTAAACGAAAAATAACCCCTATAAAGGTGATGGTCACTGTTTGGTGGTCTAGTGCCAGTGTGATTCGTCACAGCTTTTTAAAAAATGGCATGAGCCTTACTGCAGATGTGTACTGTGAAGAACTGAAGACAATGATGGAGAAGCTCGCACGTCTGCGACCAGCTTTAGTCAATCGTCGTTCCCGCTGCAATTTCACGACAACGCGCGACCCCATACTGCACAACAAACAGTCTTCCAGCTGCTAGAGTTGGGTTTGGAAGTTCTCCTTCATCCGCCATACTGACCAGACCGTGCACCTACCGACTATTACATTTTCCAAAATTTGGACAACTTTTTAACGGGAAAAAAATTCGATTCCCGAGAGACAGCACAAAATGCCTTTGCAGAGTTTATTGCCTCTCGTCCAATTGATTTCTACAAAAAGGGCATCAATAAACTGCCACTGGGTTGGCAAAGATGCATCAATTGCACGGTGATTACTTTGAATAACAGAAATAGAGATTACAAAAAAAAAAAATTAACTTCATTTGGGAATCCCCGAGGAAGAGTTATAATGACTTAGGCAGCGTCTTAAGAGATTCCGGGTCCCCCATCGATTGAGGTCTCCATAAAAATAAAAAAAAACTTGTCAAGTCAATGTTACTAAAAAAAAAGAACTACGAAAATTTAAAACATGCCTTAGCTTAGTTTATGTACACACAGACATAATGTGAGAACTTGACCTGAGACTACACAAATAACTATTTCTACTTCAGTTCAAAATGTCAAATATTTTTTAATATTATGTATAGACATGGAAAACATCTATACACCTGAAAATAATTTTGAACAATGCATATTTTCAATAATGACTCCTATAAAAATATCAAATTACGTGTCACAAAAGTATTCTATAGTAATGCATTCAGTTTAATATGCGAGCATAAGTTGACTTATTATGGAAAACACAGTTTAAAACAATATTTTGAAGAACCAGCCAAGGACGAGTTGGACTCGCACATGAAGGGTTCCGCAGCACCATACAATATAAAAAAAACACATTTCTTATATAGGTCCCCATTAAATTTTACTTTATTTTATTTTCATTATTTGTTGTTATAGTGGCCACAGTGATACTCTATGAAAATTTCAAGTGTGTATCTATTACGGTTCAGACAATACAGTCTTGTGACAGACGGACAAACAAATGGACAGCAGAGCCTTAGTAATAGAGTTCACATTGGTACCTTACGGGTACCGAATCCTAAAAAAGAACTTACTTTATGTCATATTCGTCTGTTCCCATATTGAATTTGTATGTCGGTGGGAAACGTATCTCCGGTTCATTGAATGCCGAAAACGCTTCACCACTCTTCATTACAGCTAACAGCTGATCGTGCTCCAAGATATTGGTGTATTTATCTTTTTCCACTCTGCTTAATGCAGCTACGATTTCTGGGGATGTAGGTGCGCTGCCAGTGGGGTGATCTGTTCGGAAATTTAGATCACCTATCCAAAACACATAGCTGAAAACGTAAAAACATATACATTAGCTGACAGATGGGTCTAGTGGTCGGAGACGCCCCGCGCCGACTACAAACCCAAAGATCCCTGGTTTGATTACCGCCTGGGACAAATATTTCTCTGCATGAAAATATTGGCTTCATGTCTGAATATCTCTGAATATCTTTATAATATTCCGTGGACTCGATTACTGAAGACAAACACCTATTAGAATAGTCAGCAATGAGGCTGAAATATCCCACAAGGGACAAAAACCTCTTAGAGAAATTACATTTATTTTAAATTTAATTAACATTTAAGTATCTGTTGACCTAGACAGTATTATTATTATATTATATGTATTAATAATAGTACAATTGAAAAATATATTTGAACTCTCAGAACAAAAGCAAAAAAGGATTTATTTGGCACAGAAAATAATTTACTAAAGATATAAATAGCTAATACTAAAAACTAAATAGGTGCCAAAACGGTTTGCACCAAGCTTATTATTGTAGTTCAATGGGATACAATGCTGATTTTCAGTGGTTACCGGAGAGGAGCACAACAGCGTGGATATAATAATAATCTACCTATATTGACAGCAAACTTAAGAATAAAATAATGAAAAACATTAACCGAAATAACATGATTAATAAATTATGACGACAAAAACATCCTGAATTACGACAGAACTTATAAACAACTGGGGTAGAATAGACCAAGACTAGGTATACACCATAACTTTGCTAGTCGCATTCTGTGCCTGAATTAACTACTGAAGAACATTATAATCACACAAATATGTAAAAGCTGGCCTGTTATTTTTATTGTCATAATATTGTATGGGTGTATCTAGACATGTAAATAATCAATAAATATACTTTCCATATATACATCCTGTATATGTTGGGTGCTATCAACCTCTACCATGACAGAACTGATGTCAACAAACTTGTAATACTTCGCTTACATTTTTTTTTTAACTCTGAACTTTACGGTTAATACAGTTATGACGGTAATCGAACCAATGATCTTTGCAAAAAAAGCTGGGGTCCTCAACAACTCAACAATTGCTAAAATAAGTATGGTTTATACTAACTCATGATATAGTATGTTTATAGTTTCATTAACGTGATAACCATGTTGATTGATGATTGTGTTGTAATCATTAATACGATCAGCTAATAGATGCTCATGGGCAGTCAAATGGCAATTCACTAGGCAAATAGAACAGCCATATATGTTAAATCGAACACTCACTGCTCCCTTATTTCCCTGTAAACAAAATAGTAATTATACAATATTATTGCATTTTAAAATATATAAGTTTATTTAGACACTAACATAATATGGTCGCACAAAGCTTGAATAATCATTATCATGTTCAATTTGAACAGATTTAAGAAAAAAAAAAAAATTAAAAAAAATTATTTAAGAGGTGTTTTTTGACATTACTTTGGAAAAGCTAATAATTTTTTTGCTGGCAACACTGGTTTTCTTTTAAAGTCTTCAATATAACACTGTTTTTTGATGCATAAATAATAGCAAAATATGGCGAAAATACTCGACGACTGACACATTAGTAAAATTTAGGCCATAATCAAATCTCAATAAGTTGATGTACATACATTTGGCTATTGTTTTCATATGTAATACAAAAAAAAAATAGCAAAAAAAGAAGAAAACTGAAAAATGTAGAAAAAACTTCTCCATTAACAAATCTTATAACACAACACAATCTTGAATTATTTACTATCAAAATGGATGGATGGTCAACTCAAAAGGCTGGGTGGTCGGTATGCAGTCTTGTAGGTATAGTTTCTTATCGTTTCATGGGCTAATAAAATTAAAAATGTGAAATCATAACACCAGCACTTCACGCTCGCCGAGCGGAGGCGAATGCCAGAGATAGCGCTATACGGATAAACAAGAAAGCATCTCCTCCTTCTCTTTTACCCGCATAACGCTGTCTCGGCGCTCGCCTCCGCTCAGCGAATGTGCAGTGCCTGAATAATGGTCTAAATTTAAAACACTTTACCTCACTGAGTGAGCAAAATTGACTTTTGCTCACAAAAAAACAAAGACCTGCTTTTCTAGCTAGTAAGGTGAAAAAACTATTTTAATTACTGGTTATTTTGTTTGTCACTAGATCGGTTTTTTAAGTGATTTGGATTTAATAGGATAGCTAGGACTTTCAAATCTCGCCAACATTATTTAATTATATCTAAATTTGTTCCACAAATACAACATATTTACACAATTTGTTACGGTAATGTTAATTAAACAATGGGAATTGTTCAAAATTTTGCAACATGGTCCAAACATTTTCGTACTTGTCTTATAAATAGGTGGCTATAGTCAACAGAAAAAATATGACATATTTTGGAGTTATAATAACGGGACTTAAAAAGAAAATGTCAAATATTAATGTGACATCCCTACTAGAAGCAGTCGTTAGCGGCCATACAAACAAGTGCATCCACCCTCACAAACCTTCCGAGTAGCACTAATTAACTTAAACACTAATTAATATTCTTTGAAAGTCCATAGATAAAATGTTAAAAAATTACTAATGTACCTACTCCTTATTATCTATATTTTCATAAAAAGTGTTCAAATGTAATGTCAATCATCATCATCATCATCATCAGCCCATTTTTACCCCACTGCAGGGGCTTAGGCCTCCCCCAGGGTGAGGAGGGGGGGGGGGCTTAGAGCTTAAGTCCACCACGCTGCTCCACTGCGGGTTGGGAACTGTAAAGACCGCCATCTATTGACAGCGTCCGGGACCGACTGCTTAATGTGCCCTCCGAAGCACGGTGTCAGTGATATTGTGTACTTAAGTCAGAAAAACTCATTGGTACACGCCCGGATTCGAACCATGGCCCGATGGGGCCAAGTTTGAGACAGGCTTGTTGCGCTCTGGGCTATCACGACACCATGTAATGTCATAATAATAATGACATAATGTCAATATGTTTGGTCAATGGCCATTATCAACAAATATATATTTTTCACGGTTTGAGTAACATTAACACATTAATTCCCTCTATAAATATCAACTTTTAATTAAAATGTGCAATTTTATACAGCACAGAAACATATGCGTAAAGGCTGCAGCATGTTGCAGCATTGGTGATTGCAATTTAGTTGAACTTTACCATAGTTATTTATAATTACCCATAAACCTCCTAATCCTGTTTTTGTGTATTGTGCCTCAATATCTCTTAAATGCGTAATGTGTTTCATCTGAGCATATATTGTGAGGAGGATTCCTTGAAGTCTTATTGTCTTCGCCATAATAAAACCTTGCCGACAGAGGATTTTGTTAAAAGATGAACTCCATGGGTCAGTGAAAAGTGAGTCCATTAACAGGTTTTGTGGTTGAGATTTCACTTCCTGTAATCTGAATTTATATATATATATATATATCATTAATTAATGTAATATTACCTGCATCAGAAATTGTTAATTCAATATTATACCATACCCAATAACATAAAAATCTGGCAATGGTTTGCTTTTATTGAACTGAGATGGGAAATCCAATAAAGAATTAAGGTCCTGCCCGGGCGACTGAGTGGCTACATTCCATGTTACAAAATAAATTCTGTAAAAACATGTTTAGTTGTAATCAATATTAATTACTATAATAATGTTGGTAATTTTCAAAAGTCGCTGAGAATTTCCTTTTAGCGTTTTGTCCTTTTGAACTGTAAACAACCTTGATACTAATTATGTATATTTAATGAAAAACAGTGTACATACCTTAATGTATCCATTTCACAATATTTGCGCTTATATTGTAACCAAAGATCGATGATGGAATATTGACTTATTCAAATATATTTAGGTAGGGCCCACCTAGAAACTGATAAGATTAGAACTTCAAGTACCTACTTGCTGTACGTACGTATGTACTGACAATCCAAGTATACGTACTTATACAATAGGTTAGTTAGGTACCGGTTTACTTTTTCTAGTAGGTATAAAAGCCTGGTAAGATAAAAAAAAATTACCTTCAGTGAGCAGTGATTATTTAATTTAAAATTTGTAAATAAATAAACTCCACGAACAAAACTCACATTAAACGATTGATTGGCGATAATTGATTACCGACTGTCATCCACTGTCATCTGTCAGTCGTAGCTGTCAATACTCAGAACATAATTATTTCGCCAATAACTAAACTAAGAAGAAGAACTTTAGTAATTGTTCTGAGCTCCTTCAGGACAATTACTAAAGTTATAGAAGGAATATAAATTTTACATATGTTTAACTTGTACTAATATGTAGAATAAAGCTTTAGAAAGAATAAGATAGCTGATACAAAATCATTGCTGTTTATGATGAGAACGTAGCCCCCTGTGGTAGCCCCCAAATTCATTTCAACTTATTTACACGATGAATGAAGGTAAATAGTGCGTAGCCAACAACGTTATCGATATATTTAAAGTTTCTATTGATTTCTATTGATTGTAGTAATAAAAAATATACGTACGTTTATTTCTATAAACATGTAGTACATTATTTTAGTTTCTAATAAGGATCATGGTACGGTATATTAGTAATAAGTATTATGGTTACAAACAATGACAAAAGAGACACTGCTTGATTATGACCCGGCACAAATATTCAAAAAATATATGATTGAAGTTCGAAACCAGAACCTAAGTTAAAGTTACTAATAACTAAACGGTCAATATTTACGAAATAAACTAATGATGAATAAATTATAAAGGAACAATTTTTGTAAAATTGAGGCAATGTAAATTACAATTTTTAGGATACCGTGCTTCCGATTTGAGAAAAACGGAACTCATAAAGGATCACTCCTCTGGTGTCTAAACTTATCCGTCGATCACAGCCTATTTCCTCTGAATCTATTAGACAAAAAGAACTTGATTTTTGGTAGAAATAGAAAGTTTTGTGGCTCAATTAGAAACGTATAAAATTAATAAAAAAATTTGATATTGGGGATCAATTTTTGATGGCAAATTATTAAAAAAAAAACGTATCTAAGTGCATTCATCATGTGACATAATAAATGAAAAAACTTGTTATGAAAAATGCACAGTTTTAATGATAACAGGAAAATCTAAACGATAAATCAATTCTCATGGAACGCAAATTAGAAAAAAATCAATTTCAGTGATACATCAAATGAAAGGATACGTTATTAGAAATATTAATATATACCACTTTTTAAACTATACAATGTAATGTGTCAAAAAGAAAATACTAAAATTAGTTTAAAATTTTACTAGTTTCGTAACAGACACATGATTTATAAAATAATTTGTTGTAAACAGCCATATATATTTATATATATAGCCTTTGATTTTTAGAGTTACTAACTGCTTCACAATTTATTTTGGAGGTGAGAAGCCTCCGTCGATTGATCATATTTTCTACGGGTTGCCCGCTTTTAGTGACTAGCTCTCTTGAACTTCTGTTTGCTTGCTTCTACTTTTCTATCGAGGTGGATAGGAGTCGGGCTACTGCCGTTTTTTTTTTTTTGGTAAATTTGATGATTTAACAGTATTTCGTACAAATCCAACCAGTATTTTTGATGCTATCGCGAGTGTTACTACGTGGTGGCCACGCGAGACCTCATTTTCAGTGCTTACGTTCGTGGTTTATGATCCCTTATAAATATTAAAATTACTTGTTAATAATGAATGTAAATTGATTCCCATCATTCATGTATGTTTTTTACTCCATAATTATACTGATGTATGTTTGTAGCATTTTAATTTGAAATCTGCTAAACCAATTTTGACAAATGTTCGAATTAAAGGTTCTAATTTATAGCATAATTATAACATAGGTTATTGACACGGGCATACAGAAATCTTTATACTCATATAAAAAAAGTTTACTTCCGTTTCACGGGTTAAGATAGGCTTAGAGGGTTTTGTTCGATCTTAGTCGAAAATTAAAAAGTTCCTGTTATGGTCTTATTTATCCTACGTAACTTTGTCACCCTAATCAGAAAGAGACAATATGGCACCCACTAACGTCCTTGTTACTTTTATCTTTTTAATTCGTTTTCAAGGTCAAATTTCTAGAAATTTCTTCGTAGAGCTCATTCCAGTTGTACGTAGTACATAATAGTTCCATGATATATACTTACATCTTTTTCACTCACACTTAAATTCACTGTGTGGAATACTGTGAAAAATAAAAAATGTCAAGTTTTGTTTGTTATTGTTCTGTGGTCAAGTTCTTCTAATTTTCTTGAGTTTTCCTTGGTTTTCCTGTTTTCCTTGCTTTCCATTATTCGCTATCAACTTAGATGCTCGCACAAAATAATGTTCAATTCCCAAAATAGCAGATTATAAATTTATTGAAATTTTTGTTTCAGTTTTGTAATTTATTTTGTTCGCTATATTTTAGCAAATGTAAGTATTTAGTATAGCATTATACATTTTTGCTATTGTAATTTGCTCTCAAAAATAACTGTGTTTCAGGGATTTACTAAACAGTTATGCTGACGCAGATACTATTAGTATTGATACTTTAGCTTTAGAAGAGTCAATTTTAGAAGAGAGAACAAAAGAAATAGCAGAGTTAAATAAACTGAGTAAAAAGGTTTATTTCTTACATACAAGTTTATTATATTATCGCAATCCCAAAACAAAAATGGGCTCTTATTGCTACGAGGCTTGGCAAACCCTAATAAAAAGGGTTGGTGGTGCACCTAAAACATGGAAAGAATTAGGCTACCGTCTCGGAATTCCAAAGGATGATCTTGATGTAAGTTTGGCTATTATAAATAAAAATAAATACATGTTGTTGGCTGAACGTAGTCCAAACTTAGCATGAAGAGCTTATCAAACTAAACCAAATATTTAAAAAATCAAACTTTCTTTCTTTCAAATCAAAAGCTGGAGGTCCCGGGTTCGAATCCCAGGTCGGGTCAGTATTTATATGATGAATATTGATACTGGCACCGGGTTGTTATATGTATGTGGTGTTTTTGCTTGGTACCCAAAAACAAGCTAATGAGTTTGGGGCCTAGACGTTGTTGTGATGTATACGTTATTATTATTATGATATTATTATTTCAACATGTTTTTCCTTGGTAACCATTAGTTTGTGCCATCTGCTCTCTTTTGAAACTTCTGACTTCTGAAACTTTTTATTTAGTTATGTAAGCTCTACTCGCTCTATAGGTTTAAACTATTTCAGCCAAACACATGGTACATGTTTTTCTCGGTAACCGTCACTTTGTACCATTTGTTCATTTGAAATTTTAGTTTGGTAAGCTCTACACACTCTTATAAGTCTACTATGTTAAGCCAAATGCTTGATATGGAAAGTTATTTCCTAAAAGACATCACTTGCCCTAGAATTTCTATAAAAGTATTGCAATCTTTGTATTTATGAAGATTTTTAAAACAATTTTTTTTGTAGGAGTGCACAATTAGAAAAAAAATAATTATTAAATGGTAATTGTTAAGTCATAAAAACGAATTGAGGGTGAGACTGTTATTCAAGTATTCTAGATTTGGTCCGAATCATATCTTAGAGTGCTTTTTTTTTATCAAAGCAAAGCCAGAAACTTGTGAAGGTAGCCCCTTCACTTTTTAGAAGCTTCACTCTTTCCATCTCTATCTTGACCATCGACTATCTTCCTTTCTTTGCTTTCCCTAGATAGAAAATGTATAGCATTATATCATGTTTACTAAAATAAAAACACATCCTTGTGATCACTTCAGAAGCAGGTTTGGCGATGTTTCAACAAAAAAAAAATTGTACAGCATTCTATAACAGTACGCAAATAGTAGATACATCTTCACAGATGAAAAAACAGTTGAAACAATAGGTTGCTTCCAGAGAATTCAAACTGAAGAAGGCCAAAGCAGTTTCATTGGCCAACGAGATCATGGCTACAGTTTTTTAGTCCATTCATAGAGTAACTCACAGTGATTACCTCTAGAAAAAAAACTGTCAATGCTGATTTATTAAATTGTTTTTATAAAATTTTAATGCAAAAATTACTGCATGTGACAAAAAAAAATTCTCTTTTCGGACATAATACAGTTACACATTAGGCTATGAAATGTTTACTCTTCTACTATATTCTCCAGATTTAGCCCCCTGTGACTATTTCTTTTTCCTTAACTTACAAAATGACTTAACGGAAAGAGATTTAGCACAAATGAATAGGTCGTTACCAATAAAAGCACATTTTGAAGTGTTATAAAATTGTAGTTTTTGGATTGAATCGAAAAGTTAGAAAAGCATTGGACAAAATGTGTTTAGCTAGGAGGAGATTAATACGCAAAAAACTGAGAGATGTTTTAAAAAGATTATGAAAAACTGTTTCAACAATAAATACAGATTAATATTATTGAAAGAAACTGATAGGCGAGCGGCTTACGCCCCTGGATTTTTACATCACAGTAGGCCAATACTTTATAATAAGCTTTTGCATAAAACTTGTTTTATTGGAGTTTTAAACTTGTTAAGGGGTAAATGTTGATTCTCAACTGATATCTAATTGTTAAAGCGTATTAACTAACTCTTTAGAAGATTTTGTGATTTTACTGAGGCTGCTTACATGGTCTGCAAATTTTTCATTGTTTTTTGTATTATCATTACGCTCATCACATTTTTTTCAAATAATGCAATATTTTCTACTACGTACCTAAATTATATATTCATATATATAGTAAAACGGCAATGTCATTTTATATCCATGCATATGTTAATTTTCTTAAATTTTTCTCTATGAGATACTTTAGATCCTAATAAATTACTCGAACAGCTTTGCTTCTGTAGCACAAACATTGTATCTGCATATCAGCATATCCCCACAGCAAAATGCCGTAAGTCGTAACCTGCTGAAATAAACTAATCTTGTGGTTTCTATGTCTGAAAAGAAGCGATTCCTTTTTACAGTGATCCCATTTTAATTTAAGATCCCATTGCAATTTCGTGTCCAAAGAATTCCCAAGAATAAAGTGGAATTTACAAAATCCAATTTCTTTTAATAACATGTGCATCTGTTTCACATTCGTTGGCGAGAATCTTATGTATTTGGCTTTTTTTCATGTAATAATAAATTACTGGTCGTGAACCATTCGACTGTTTTAGAGATCGAATTTTTCACATTGTCATTAAGTAAATTGCTTTCTATTAATTTTGAATACTAAAGAAGTGCCTATGATCAGCAAACAATACTATCTTGTGATTATTTTCCACAAGGTAAGGCAAGCTAAGGTAAATGAAACAAAATGTATTATAAAGAAATGCTGCTATACGTTGAATGTTTATTTTTAACTCCTTAATGTTTTTTACTATTTTGAATTTTTAGTTCTATGTTCTTTACCCTAGTTGTTTTTAAATTTATAATTTACGTTCCTTGTATAACAAGATTTACAAGAGACTTAAATAAAGATTATAAAACTATACCTACTTAAAAAGATTAGATAACATACTCTAAATTAGAAACTAATTAAAAAACTTAAAATACCTATGAATTAAAAATACTATCTAAAAAAATTATAAACGAGAAAATTTCAAAGAGACGGCAAGTCCAGGTTGCCAAGGATACTTCTCGCGTTGCCATGCTGTATTGCGACACTGATCCTCTGAACAAGGTATTCCTTGCTAAAAGGATTCTCTGTCAACAAATGCAGTGCGACACCCAAATCGTTAGCAAGTAATTTGGCATCCTTGGGTCTCGATGGCGAAAGGAATGAAATGGTAACGGATTTAAAAGTTCTATGTACTTGGCTATTTTTCTACGAGCTGCTGTCTCAGTTGCTGCTGCAGTTTTTTTTAAATGTTTTTTTTAATATAACTTTGGCACAAAGTATCCACGCAAGTTACATCCCAGACAAGAGCTCTACCAAATTTATAATGTTTTTTTACTGTATTGCAAAGAAGCTACTCATAAAATTATTTCTTTGTACAAATTTAATTAATTTTTTTATATATTCTGTTATATATTTATAAATATTATTATTTATCCATACCCTGATAAGAGTTTCTTTAAATAGGGTATTTACTGGCTTTTCCCATAGTCATGGATATATTTACTATTTATTGTACGTAATTATTATCTCTGCGAGTTTTTTTTTTGAACACCAAGCCTAATACAAATTAAACATTTTTTTTCATCTTTAACCTAAAGCAAATGAGTCGGAATAGTTTATTTTATTGGCAGCTATGTTTGTAGGTATACATATTCAATATCTTAGTCATTCATTCAATATTTTGCAATGTTATTGAAGCTTAATTGTTTGGTTCGTTTACATTTTCTTCACGATTAAGAAGTAAAATATTATTTACTCACAGTTTCTCTCTTTTTAACATGAAAAAAATATGTTTTGATATGATTATTTTTTTATATTTTTCAAAGTTTTACATTATTTAGCTTTTTTTGGAACCTTTTGTTTTTTATGGTCACATTTTATTCAGAGCTAAAATAAAATGTATTAAAAATGTATTAGAGGGTAGTTTACCTGAATAGTACACTTTTGCAAACAAAATTGATATTTCGCCACTGGCAGTATTCAGCAGTAGTATCTGTGTACATTGTTAATCCTAGAGGTATAGAAGCTTCCCATCCGCCTCTCAATTAGAGACACGGTATGACATTTACTGTACAAAATGCAGCGTACGATTTAGTAGGGGTGTGAGACTCGTTTGCGTGGTGCAACGTCTACACAATTTCATATTTACACATGAAAAGTTACACCACTCATTGTTGTTTTTGGACATGTTATTACAACTTCCACTTTCACCAGCCCATTATGCCCTACTGCAGGGGCTTGGGCATCCCCCTGGGCGAGGGGCCTTGGAGCTTAACCCACCACACCGCTCGACTAGTGGATTGGTGGATTTTAGCGACTGTCATCTGTTGATGGCAACCGGGACCGACAGCTTAACGTTCTCCGAGGTACAGAGTCAGTGATAGTTGTGTACTTAAGTCAGAAAAGCCTCATTGGTACACGCTCAGATTCGAACCACGGACGCACAGCCTTCTAAACTACAGACAGGTTTGCTGCGTTCGGGTTATCACGACATTTTTACAACATTTCATTGCATGTTACGGTGTTTTCGCGATGACGGGCATTTGCCGACTAACGACTGGTGGTGGCATACACTACTAACGGGGTGTATGTCGCCCTGTCGATAGCGTGCTTTCGTTCTAGTGAGGAGCAGCGTGGCGGGCTTCGCCATTAGCTTCTTCTAAGTTGTTAATAATAAGGTTTTTTAGCGGAGAGCTTCTGAATACTTTGTGATTTTTTAAGTTTTTTTTAGTATATTTTTCTTATTTTCATCTGCATCACTGTAAAGTGATAATAATGTATAATTTTTTTGACTATACCTACCTACTAAATTAAGGAAAAATTTTGTTTGTAATTTTAATTCGTAATTTGTTTTTATTTATTTTACAGTACATTGAAAACTCAATTAAAGATGACCCTACAGATGTCGTTCTAAAAGTATTTAGGGAAAACGACAATGCCACTTTAGATAAAGTGTTAGATGCGTTTGTTCAAATGAAACGTTACGACATACTGAAGTCACTAGAAAAGCCATTATCACAACTGGCTAATTGTTTCTACAAAGAAGATAGTAAGTCCGACACAGGTTACCACAGTTCATCCAAAGGTGGGTCAAGGCGCCCGGTTGTGAATCTTAAAAACATACCAAACGATTTGCCACCTGCTTTGAGTTCAAAATATAATTTAACGATGGAAGGAAGGCCGCCAAATGAACCCGCACATACCGAACAAGTACCTTCAAAAAGTACAGACACAGAAACAGACAACGACAGTTTAGTTTTATATCTCACGTATACAGAAGATGGTATAAACACAGCATTGGATATTCAGAACAGGGTGAAAAATTGGACTGGAGATTTATCTGATGTTACTGTTATAACGTTGGAAGATAGAAAATTTGATGTGTTGCAAAATCCTGAATTGCGTATCAGAGAGTATTTTCAGAAGGTATGTAAGTAAATGCATAAATATAATAATAATAATAATATTATTGACTAAATGCGATTTTTTTTTATTTACTACACACTGTTATTGCTTCAAAATTATTTTTATTCATGTTCTATTTTAATTATTAACAAAGTCTATTCGTTCTGATATACCATTTAAAAATGAAGTTTATAGTAATAAATCTATATATAAATACATGAAGGAAAAGCTTTAGACCCCTTTCTACGCATACTACGCGCACGGAGGAGTGTGATATTCGGCATAGTTACAGTTTATGTGAAGCAGGAGTGCAGAAAGCTGAAATCTATATTCTTCTTCTCAGTTGTACACCCCAGACGGAGTGGTCGTGGTCATGGATTGTCTGATAGATTAGCTGCGACCTTTGCGAGACTTCTCCATCTTTCTCTATTCGTGGCATTGCGTGTACACTCAGTAAGGGAACACTTCGTAGATGATTTAATGAGGTCTGTCCATTTAGTAGGTGATAGGCCAAGGGACCCTCTACTCTTCCTTGCACCACCAATCTTTCCAGTGAGCTTTCGTTGCGTATGATATGTCCGAACATCTTAAAGATTTGCATTTGCACAATCAACAAAAGTCTTTGTTTGATGCGAAGCTCTTTTAGGATGGAGACGTTAGTGCGGTGAGCAGTTTATTTTATTCTCAGCAAGCGCCTCCAGCACCACATCTCAATCTATTACAGTATATATAAACTATATTAAAATTTATATACAAGCCAAGTTTTTGGACTGCATGGCCAAATCTTGAACTATGAGAAATATCAAAAAGTGTTCAAAGGATTAAGCTCGATTTATGAGGAAAAAAACTGCATATTCACATTTTTGAAAATTCATTTTAACAGGGAATCAAACTACTTTATTTGATTATGTACTTATATATATTAATACATGAAGAGAAAACTGTACCCCTTTTAAAGCGTTTACTATAAATGTACGGAGGAGTGTGAGATTTGACGTAGGTAAAGTTTATATGAAAAAGGAGTGCCAAAAGCTAAAATCTATATACCTATACTTAATATGCGTTACAAATGCTGTCAATCATACGAGTTTAATAGTCTATCGTTTGATGCAGTTTGAATTGACTAACTCTCGCTATTTATTTTTGGTGGTTACAAAAAAGTGAGTACGGTCAAACGTAGACCGCTGGGTGACCACAAGTAATAATAATTAGTCACCAACCAATAATGCAATAAACTTGTTGGTCAGCGGGGAAATAAAAAAACAGGAATAAACTCTTCCCCTTGGTACAGTGATCTTATCTTATCTTATTTGATTGGGGTGGGCTTACCCTACACTGCGACCTATTTAGATCTATTGTGTCCCCATCCTTCGACCCTACTAATTGTCATTCTCAAATACACATTTCATGTATTGTATGATTTGACCAATTTGCATGTCACAGAACTCATCCGGTTTGGGATAGCATACCCCTAGATGCTTCATACGTGATGCCCCTAGTGCATCACATTCACAGAGAATGTGTAACATTGTTTCCTCCGTAATACCACATGCCCTGCACAGTGCTGTTTCTGTGAGTCTCATGTGTTGCAAGAGCCTGTTGGTGGTGAAGTGCCCAGACAGCGCTCCTGTGACCAATCTTAGTCGCTTCCTGTCTAGTTCTAGAAGTTGCCTAGCCTTAGCAGGTTTGTGTTCCTTTAGGAAAATTTTGGCATGTACTTGCCCTTGAGCTTCATTCCATAATTGACTTTGGACTTCCTTCATCCACTCATCTATTTTTGTTTTGATGGTGTTTGTTGAAAGCCCAATGTATGGTTCTGGACCACATACACGGTTAGAAGATCCTTCCCTTGCTAATTCATCAGCCCTCTCGTTCCCTTCGATTCCTTCATGTCCTGGCACCCAGACCAATGTTACTTTGTTCTTTGATGCCAGTTCCTCCAGGTTCTCCAGGCAATTGAGGGTTAATGATGAGTTAATTTTTGTACTGCTTAAAGCCTTGATTGCTGCTTGGCTGTCACTTAGAATGTAAATGGAACGATTTTTAATATTTCTATTCAGACATTCTCTTGCGCATATGATAATCGCTTGTATCTCCGTCTGATATACAGTTGGATATTGCCCCATGCTTTCTGACACTGCCAAATCCAAGTTTGGGCAGTATACACCAGCACCTGAGCCTTTGTTCATTTTTGATCCATCCGTGAACCAGAGCATTCCACCCTTAAGAGCTTTCGGAGTGCCACTTCTCCAATCATCACGATCGGGAAGCATAACACCGAACCCTCTGTGGAATACATATTTCGGTAGTATTTTGTCCGAGACTGCATGTATTACTACCTCCATTTCTGGAGTTGTGTTATACTTTATATGCGGCAGCTCAGACCGATCTGATTTTAGATGACCATATTTAATTAGTCTTATTGTAGCCATTCTTGCGTTAGCCTCTATTACAATGTGTAAAGCCGGCAGGTTCACAAGTATTTCCATTGCTTTTGTGGGGGTTGTACGAAAAGCCCCCGTTATTGATAAGCATGCTAGTCTTTGCAATTTTTGTAATTGTTCTTTACATGTGACTAGCTTTGTTCTTGGCCACCAGACGATGCTTGCATATGTGAGCATAGGTCTGATGATCATGGTATATATCCAGAACAGGACTTTAGGTTTTAATCCCCAGGTCTTACCATAGGCAGGTACAGTGATAAATTGGAAGGTAGATATATTCTCGACCCGTCAACTATGTGATTATGATAGAAACTTTAATTTTACATATAATATTATTGGTCACATTCCTGGTCATGATTATGTTACCCTGATGCGGTCTCCTTCTTAAGATTCTTATCCGGCAATCGAATTTTATACTTATGTAATGTTTTGTTACATTTCAATTAGCATGCATACATAAAAATTTATTCTGCTAATTATTTGCAAAGCTTCATATTGATGGTGACTATATTCCGATCATATTTTTTTCTGGATTTTTCATATAAAAGAACACATCCCAAATTGCCAGCCTCTTTTTCAATATTTTTTTTATATTCATGACTTATTAAACAATAGCGGTTTTGGTACAACTCTGTGGTCCACGCGGACGAAACCGCGCGCGTAAAACGAATATATTATAAGTATCAATAAAAAATGTATTTCCAAAATATACTGACTCAGGAATTGAACCAAGGATCTCTTTATCTTTCACAGTTACTCAAAAGAAATTTTGTGAATTTGAAGCTCAACCCAAAATTTTCTTTTTTCAGGCTGATTTCGTTGTCCCCATAGTAACAGAGGGATATTTAAAAGCAATAAAGGCGCACTCCAGAGTAATTCCGTGTACGAGAGATAATTTGGACGTTAAATATGCGGGTTTCGTATACGCATTGATTATTAACTACTTTTTATATGCAACCGGATGTTTGAACATGAAAGTGAGAAGTGTTATACCAGACAATGTTCCTGTTAAAATATATTCCGACATCGCGTTCTATCCAGATTTGATTCCTTGGACAAATGAAGATACTTTCGATGAAACTTTTCAAGCATATTTGCAAAAAGTACTTAAAGACCGTAAAAAATATTAACCCGAGGAAATGTGTAGGTACAATTGAACAGATAAACGTATATAAAACTTAATTATTTTTCACAATTGAAGGGGTAAGTGGACAAAGATGTTAACCACAGATTACTATAGTTTAAAATAGATGTGACACTTTGTGATACCAAATATTAGTTCCTGTTGACGGCACGGCGCCAGTGTGCTGGTTAGCTGCTATTGGTCGTGGTCGGACCAATAGCAGCTCACCTATGGAGACGTTCTACGTTTATCGACGTGACGTCTATCGATATCGACAATCGATATAATAGTGCAGTATAGTCGATAGTATTATTAGAATATTCATATATATTATGTTTTAAAATGAAACCCAAATAATTATTAATAAGATTTAATGCTTAATAAATACCACTAACATCAAATCAAGTACATGGCTAAGTATAAGTATATTTTTGACTAAGTATCGTTTAAATTTTTTTATGAAACTTTTTGCGATTTTATGAAATAAAAGTTTTTTACATGAGTAAATATTTTTTACAACATATATTGTTGTCATTGATAATCTTTTGGAGTCACATAAACACATCTAATTTACGTATTGTAGTATTTTTTTACATTTCATTTCTAAAATCTGTCTCTCTGGATGAAGTAAATGAAAATTTGTTTTATTCAGATAATATGTGTTCATATAACGTCAGAAGACAATCATGACCAAAATGAAATATGTCTTCCAAATCAATCAAAAACGTGAGCAAAATGTCAATTATTAGACTGACCATACCTTTCATTGTTTTAACAAACATTGTGTCAAATTACACTTAGGATGTAATTATTTCAGAATCTTTTTTTTTCCAGTACAAATACATGTGGGTTACACAACATTCTACTTCACAGTGTAGCAAATATTTCAAAAGATCAATTGGTGTACATTTGATCTACAGCTTAAATTTTCTTGCTCACATTTCTGTTGTCATGATGCGGTATGTCTATGAACATCCACGTACTGAAATTGATTTCTTAAAATCACAAATGTTTTCTTAACAATAGTTTCTAATAACAGATTAATATAATTGTTATGAAGAGTTGAGTTATTGGTTATATTACTATATCTCTAACACAAAAAAATAATATATTCTAATTAATGTATGTTCTACAATGTTCTACTTGTATGTATAATATTAACAAAAAAGAAACAACAAATTCACATTAAAAATATGACAAAAAAAACCATTTGATTTCAGACCTTGAAAAAAAATATGATCTTGCAGTTATTTTTCAAATTTAAAATTATAAGTAGTGTTCAACATGATAATAAAATTACACTCAACATTTCTTAAACAAACTGAGCCATACATACCTTATCTACAAAAAAATTGGTGTAGGGAACAGTTTTATAGATTTATTATACAATATTCCCACATTGTTTCTTTTTTTATTTTAGTAGTATTACTGTTGGAAAAATATTTGAGAAAAAAAGTTCAATAAACTTAGTGTAATGCTGACTGCTGAGATTTACAGCCAAGCGCTACATTTCACAATACATAATTTGAATGTCATACAAAATTTTAATTGTATATGTTTTTGACAAAACAAGCTTGGGTTCTCGTTATTGATGTAAATAATCTAGGAGTTTAAAGGTGGCTCGTGTGAGCACAGCTAGAGGTGCTTTTTGAATGTACAAGAATAATAATAAACAAAGTACCTACATGAGAAGTCCATCGTCTTTTTTTTTCAGCTTATCATGTGAGCAATAACATTATGATCCTACCCCAAAATGGTGAATAACAATATGAGTCTGAATCCACTCTCAGTTATCAAAGTCAGATAACCAAAAAATAACCTTTTACCAACAGGTTCGAGTTGATCCTTTTCGCAATGTTTTACACATGACACGGATTGTCAGAAGTCATTGTTTCTGTATAGATATTGATGGGGTAGTTATTTGTAGTTGATAAAAGTTTTCGGTGGTAGAAACGCAGCCACGAGTAGGTACAGCATCTTCTAACCCGCGACGCCATATTCCTGTGTTCCTGCTATAGGATAGGCACCTAAAAATTAGAACAAGCTGAACTGTATTACACAAGTTGATTTGTAATCTGTGAAATTAACTTTTGTAAACAATATAAATCGCAATGGAATGGACTCACAAAAACAATCGCACTTTCACATACCTACCTAACTGATCTATACTATTATTATAAAGCTGAAGAGTATGTTTGTTTGTTTGAATGCACTGATCTCTGGAGCTATTAGTCGGATTTGAAAAATTTGTTTTATTTTAGCCACAAACTTATGAATGTTTTTATGCTGCTCTTACCACATTTGCAAGCCTGAAATGTATACATGTTTGTCAGTTAAAACCTTTGCTATAGGTCTTTATTTTTGACATGAATCAAAATTTTCGCAATTGATTTATCATTTAAAATCTAATTCCATGCAAAAAGTAGATTTATTTTGTTTTCTCAGATAACACCTTTGTTCACTCACCCCTTCAATTTTCATTTATATACAACGTGCAGCAGAATTACCAGGAACCCTGGCATAGACAATTTTGATAGGTATATTTATTTTATCAACTTGGTTAATTTTAATGATCAATTGGTTTAGTGACGGCAATCAATTATCATTGATGTTGCTGTGGATTGACTGTATAAACTGATAAATACAATGAGAAAAATGTTCTAAGGTAGGATTCTTGTTGATACAGTTGGTCAATAAAGTTTCATATCCTATCAATAAAATAAAAATATACCAAAATCTCATATACTTTAACTATATAATTTTCTTAATGTATCCAATAATAGTACTAATAGTAGTAATAGGTCGACGACCGCTTAGCCTAATGGGTAGCGACCCTGCCTACGAAGCTGGGGGTCCCTGGTTCGAATCCCAGGTCGTGTCAGTGTTTATATCGCACCTCCAGAACAATGATGTCACAACTCAAAAAAGCTAAATTTTGGCAATGAGCAAAAAACTGTTGAGAAATAAGGTCTTTAAACTTAAACATTTATTTTCTTAGGTGTATTTATTTGTATACAGTGACTAGTTTTTGAATAATGTGCATTAATATTTTCTTTATTAATTTATTATATTTAGTCATAAATATGCTATTATTATCTATATCAGTTTACCGATTTTATTAATATACTTTGAGTTGTGTCATTTTAAGTTTCATATAAACAAAGAACTTTTAACTTCAATATCATGTGATATAACGTCACATAAATTAAGAAAATAATGTTCCAGAGCAATGAAACAATATTTTGACATGCAATATATTTTTATTGTCAGAAAAAGATAAATTTACAAATTTTTATAATATTGAGAATAAAAACTTGGTATTCGATTTTTGTTAACTAATTCTAACAAGTCACTTTTTTTTCTTTCACTAATACCTAATGAATTTTTGTAAGCAGAATCTAAAGAATCTTTGCATCGGTTCAAATTTACGGCGTTTGCCCCGAACAAATACTTCGTTGTATGATTCTTGGATTTCTTGGTTGTATGACGTTTTATAAAAAAACGAAAACGGTTTTTCTTTCTCAAATCTTAATATCTTTATGTCATTCCATAGAATGGATTCATCTTCCTTATTGATATTAAAATTTGTACCCCAGTTTTTTTGTAGGGTTTTTAAATCATAAAAATCTTTATGAGACAATTCATACACTTTGTATGGTTCATTAGTTTTTTTTGCGGTTCTAATTAACGAGACATACTGTTGTGGTATGTAAATGGGACCAGACTTTAAATGTTTTTTTAATTCTTTTTCAATAACGCTATGTATATTGTCACCTTCATTCTGTGTGTGGCCTACAATTAAAAATTTATGTGTAATACTCTTAAGGCGATAGACTTCTCGATTTCCCCCATACAAAAACGCGTGTTAGGCGACGCCTGATCCTCGGGCCATTTCTCAATCAATATGTATGAACTTAAAAACACTTGTAACATACACTTATAACCACTCGTGTATGTTTTTATATTTTCGCTATGTAGCGTATTTATAAAATTATTCACCATTAAAATTAGAATACTTCAACAAGTATTTCTATCAAATTTAAAGGGCTTTATATTCGTTCATAGTAACAATTCCTGAAAAATAAAGACATATGCGAGTAGCTAGTGTCTTCCTTGTTATTATATAATAACATCAAACGATTATGAGAAAGTTTTAGTGTTGGAAACAGACAAGGCCGGCATGCTGTATTTGTGTTGATTTTTAGCAATCTTGCTAGATTGCTGCAATCGTCTCTCTCGCGCATTAGCGGGTCGGGGGAGGGGTGTATATACTACGATAGTGAAGAACCATCGCCAGTTTATCGATTATAGTGATGTACACATACTTACCGCTATCGATAAAATAAAAATAAAATACAAATAAAAACAATTTCGAATTAAATATATTTTGATTTATATGATTAAAAATATAGCAAATTGAATTTTTAATACTCTGCATTTATCTGACACAATTTGTTATTATGACATTAAATTTAAAAAAATTAAATAAACGGTTAAACCGTTTCCGAGATTAGCGTGCACAAACGCGAATTCAAACAGACAATAATTCTAAAAATCATTGTTTTGGGTTCTATTGCGTTGACAAATGCCCCCGATAACAGTTTTATTCGAATATCTTCTATGTGCAGACAGCGATCAGTTACGTTTTTATTATATGTATGATTAACATTTTGATTTTTACCAAAGTGTGAAGTCGGCGACATAAATGCATTTTTATTTATTTGTGATTTGTTTTAATCGACATAATTCGTGATTTGTTTTATTTCCTGTTATGAAATAGCGCCGTCTTTACTTTGTTACTAATGAAAATGTTAAGATATTGGGTAACATAAATTGGGAAACTTTGGGGAGTTGCTGACCGGAAAGGGGATGCCGGTACAGGAAAAACTGTTTGGACATGACAACATCTGTCGTCTGTCGGGCCAGCTAGTTACTTAATAAAATCAGACATGTACAGAAAAAAAGTGTTTTATTAATATTTTTATTAGTAAACAGTTTAAATCAGGGTTACCACCAAATAACTAAAATTCAAAGTTGATTTGCCAGCACGCCACATTATGATTCTCTTATCGGTAAGCCTCTGGGAAATCTAGGATCTACCAGCTCTGGCAATAAAATATTTAAATAAAAAAAGGTTAATCTGTCCACAATTGAATTCCAAAAGTCATCATCCCTCTCTATTTTCTCAAATAAAAAGCCCTTTCGTGACCATACAACAAAATAACAATATTTTCGGTTACATATTCTCAGTTGGCCCTGGACTTGGTAGTAAAAATTATGTTTTCGGTTCAACATAAACATTTCATTTTCCATAGTACAAAAAGTTATTTGTTTAGTTCTAATACCGACTTCTGGCGTTATGTCTCTAATTTTATAGGGGCATTTAATTTCTAAAACAGCATCTTCGCCTTCAATCAAGCCATCTGGACTAGCCCCGAGATATTCATATTTAGGATCAATAAAAAATCCACAAGGCGACACAGTGAGTCCGGTAGCATCTTGAAATGTTTTTATTGCTATTCCCTCATTGTCTGCGCCATACTCTGTAGCTGCGGTACCCCTAAAGTTTGAATACAAGAGGGATTTTACAGTGGATTTACTAGATGTGCTTTCTCTCATTTTACAAATTTTCCCAAAGACAGATGCTGTGAGTCTTTTTCTTCTTTCCTGCTTCCATAATGTATTTATAGCTTGACCTATAGTATTTCGTTCTAAAGTATGTCTTTGAGAATCTGATAATTTTAATGAATCCAAAAAATTTTCTTTAACAGTTTTCATTTCATTTTCGTCCTTGTCTTGTTCAATTTCAGGCATACCGTAGTGTTCATCAGCTGAACCACGATTTCTTTTTTTTGAATTCCCATGTATTTTTTCTTGTTGTTTCCTTTTTTGTCTATTATAATTTAATTGGTGCAATTTTATTTCTTTAAAATTTTTTGTATACTTTTGATCTTTACGGACACCCATATGCTTTTGTAATTTATGATGTATTTCATGATTACTATTGTATGAAATCGCAGCAGCTTGACATTGAAGGATTATTAGTGAAAAGTAACAAATAACCATAGGTTGTACACAGATTTATTTGGATAATTACAATCAATAGCACTTGGACGTGACCGACATTACAGGAAGCAGTAGGCAAACGGAAACAATACAGAAGTGTCACACAAAGAGCTGTCATAGCCTAATGACGTTACACATCTATTATCGTTGACAGTTAGATTGCGTTTAGAAACGTATAAACTGTCAAGCTATAAAGTCTTAACAAAAATTTATAAACTTTTACCACAAAAATATTTTACTTTATTATTACATACATTAAACCATTATTGATAGATAAGAACATAAGAACACACAATCATTGATGTTGAATTCACTGTTTATTAATTTTAAATATTTGAAACACAAACTTATTGTGTTTGTCCTTACACAATGGTTTTGTCAATAAATCTGCTATCATTTCACTAGAACATAAATATTTGACATCAATTGTACCGCTACAAACTCGTTCTCTAATAAAGTGGTGTCTTATATCTATGTGTTTTGTCCTTGCATGAAACATAGAATTTTTAGACAATTTTTGTGCAGATTGGTTATCATTATAAATTGTAACATTTAAAGTTTTACCTATAATTTCATGTAAAAATTTCCGGAGAAATAATGCCTCTTTACAAGTATCAGAAAGTGACATATATTCCGCTTCCGCAGTGGATAATGCTACAGTCTGTTGTTTTCTACTTTCCCAAGAAACAATTGATTTTCCTACCTTAAATACATAACCAGTGTATGATCGTCGATCTGCCTCGTTTCTCCCCCAGTCGGCATCAGCGTAAGCACAAATGTCCATGCCACCCTTTTGAAAAGTCAAACAGTAGTCTTTCGTACCTTTGAGATAGCGAAGAACCCTTTTTGCTGTCTTCCAATGTACATCACCATAGCAATTATTGAACTGACTTAAGTAGCTTACTGCATGTGCAATGTCTGGACGTGAGCCTACAGCTATATACATGAGAGACCCTATTAAACCCCTGTAGTCACATATATTATTGTTGTCTTGTGACGATTTAGATTTGGTAAGTATCACACCTGTTTCCATAGGTGTGGAGGAAGGTTTACAATTTTCCATTTTAAATTTTTGTAGTACTCTGTCAATATAATTTGACTGATCAAGAGTAATTTTATCCTTAAATTGACAGATTCTTAGTCCTACAAAATGATGAGCTGATCCCAAATCTGTAATATCAAATTCCCTTTTAAGTTTTTCTTTAATTTCAGTCTTTTCATGTGAATTTCTTGTAGAAAACAATATAATATCATCGACATACAATGCTATTATAATGAACGAATTTTTATTGTTTTTATGATAGACACATGGTTCAGATAATGATTTCTTGAATTTTAATTTATTACACAAAACATTATCAATTTTCTCATACCAAGCCCTTGATGCTTGTTTTAAGCCATAAAGTGCCTTATTAAGCTTATATATTTTATTCTGTTTACCTTCAAGAATAAAACCTTCTGGCTGTTCCATGTATACATTTTCCCGGAGATCACCGTTGAGGAATGCCGTCTTCACATCAAGATGTTCAATAGTCATGTCGTATTCGGCAGCGAGAGCTAGCTAGTAATGTGCGAATACTTGAGTATCTAACAAAGGGTGAAAAAGTCTCATCGTAATCTATACCATGTTGCTGAGTATATCCTTTTGCAACTAATCTAGCTTTATACTTCAAGAGTTCACCATCAGCACCACGTTTCCGTTTGAACACCCATTTACATTTGACGGGTTTTTGACCTTCAACTCGATCAGTAAGTGTCCAACACTTACTATAAAGAATTGAATTATACTCATCTTGCATCGCTTGCCGCCAGTTGTCAGCTTCCGGGCTGCTTAGAGCTTCCTGCACTGTACAAGGCTCATCAGTATTGCTTTCTAAACTTTCGACGAGATGAGTAGACATGGATACCATGTAGTCTTCTAGGTTTGAATCCTCCGCTGATTCTTCTAACGATTCATCTGGAACGTATGTTTCATCCGCAGTATCAATTGTATTAAAACTCTCCTCGCTTTCAGAATCATCCAAGATTGTTATATCATCTCTGTGTACATCCCGACTCATAATTGTGTCATCAGAGAGTTGCTCATTGGATGGTTCTGTCAGCAAAGGGTGCTGGCAATCAGCATTATTCACATCGCATGCATTTTTATTACTCAGGGTATCATCATATGACACATGATCTTTATAAAAAACATTTTCTAAAAATGTGATATCTCGAGCTTTTATACATTTTGTCGGACAGTTAGGGTCTATTAATCTGTAGCCCTTTGTTTGCTCACAATATCCAACAAATATATACTTATTTGCTTTTGGATCTAACTTTGTACGAACATATTTTTGAGCATAAGCAATACAGCCAAATGTACGTAAATGAGAGATATTAACCTTTTTATTTGACCATTTTTCTTCTGGAGTGTAATCTCGTACAGCTACAGTAGGTGACCGGTTTTTCAAATAGATCGCCGTGTTTACAGCTTCAGCCCAGTATTTGTTTTCTAGACCCGCTTCGTGAAGCATGCAACGTGCTTTATCTAATATAATTCTATTTGCACGTTCAGCAACGCCATTTTGTTGAGGTGAGAATGGTACCGTAGTCTCGTGTCGAATGCCCTTGTCCTTTAGGTAATTCTGAAAATTATAATTTATATATTCACCTCCATTGTCACTACGAATTCCTTTCAATTTTTTATTGGTTTGGTTTTCCACAAAAGCTTTCCATTCCTTGAACTTTTCAAAAACCTCTTCTTTCCTTTTTAAAAAATACACAAAAGTTTTTCTAGAATAATCATCAATAAATGTAAGAAAGTATTTCGACCCATTTATTGAAGTACATGGCATAGGACCACACAAATCAGTATGAACTAAGCCTAAAATTTCTTTGGCTCTACTGAATGACTTCTTCGGAAAAGGTAACCGACTTTGTTTTCCCACAATACATGAAACACATTGCTGAAAATCATTATTGTCATAATGAATACCTGTAACCAGACCACGCTTTAGCAACTCCATGCTTCGATGGTTGAGATGTCCAAGACGACGATGCCAAACCTCTTGTGTTGCAACATCATTCTTCTTTGCAGACATACATGTCTCAGATGTCACCAGATTACTTGTTGCCAAGACACTGTGATTCATACCTGACTTATGTACTGCAGATTCCATCTTGGTTGTCTTTACATCTGAAAAACTAGAATTACATCGCGTAAAATTAGATTTCGCAATGGATTCTACTGTGTCTAACTGATAAACACCATTCAAAAGGGTGGCAGAGGCTGTAACTGAATTTTTATATAAAATTTTACAACTGCCAGAACGAAACATCACTTCATAACCCTTTTGAACCATAGCGCTAACAGACAATAAATTTGCAGTTAAATTTGGTACATAATAGACTTCACTTATTGTTCTTATGTTATTGTCTTTTATTTGCACCTGAACTGAACAATGTCCCGCTGTGTATAGTTTCTCACCATTTGCTATTATCACTTCTTTAGGCTTATCTTTCACAAAATCACTAAATAACCTTTTGTCACGACACATATGACCTGTCGCACCACTATCAATGTACCAAAGGTCTTCGTGGGTGTTGTTGACTGATAACGCAGTCAGCAAAAATTTCGATGTGTCAGTATTCACCTTTCCTGTTTTCTTGATGGTCGACTTCGGACACTCTTTGATAAAATGTCCCACCTTTTTACATCTGTAGCATCTTACTTGCCTCCGTGCCATTAAAGCTGAGCTGCTATTTTCTGTTTGGTCGTCTCTGCGAAGATTTTCTTGAAGTAATTTTCCTTTAACAAGTTCACTAGACAATTTTATATTTGTATTTTCAATAGCCATAATGAACGGATCATAGTTCATAGTGAGACCACTCAACATAATGACAGCAACAAAATCATCTTCCAGCGGTGATCCGATTTCGCTAAGTTGTTGTGAAATTTCGGTGATTTTATTTAGGTATTTTTCCATATTTTCACTCTCACTCAACTTGGTAGCGAACAATGTTCTGAGTAACCCTAGTCTGCGACACAAACCTTTATCTTCATAGGCTTTTTGCAGATTACTCCACGCTTCCTGTGCCGTTTTCGCGTTCCTTATGTGTGGGATTGCCGCAGGATGGACCGTCAATGCTATTTTAGCTAGGGCTTTCTGATTTTTCTTCTCATCGCCCTCATCATTTTGAACACAGTCCCAAAGATCTTCATGAACTAAAATCATTTTCATCATAAATTTCCACGAGTTGTAATTTTCTATACCTCGCAATTTCTCAATGGAAATGAGATTTGAAGAACCCGACGTTCCCGGAGCCATCGCCATCACGTTCGTGTGAAGAAAAAAAAACACGTGCCACAGATTATTTGCAACTTTTCGCAGAAATTATTATCGCTGCGTAATACTGGTCCCATAACCTGAAGGATTATTAGTGAAAAGTAACAAATAACCATAGGTTGTACACAGATTTATTTGGATAATTACAATCAATAGCACTTGGACGTGACCGACATTACAGGAAGCAGTAGGCAAACGGAAACAATAGAGAAGTGTCACACAAAGAGCTGTCATAGCCTAATGACGTTACACATCTATTATCGTTGACAGTTAGATTGCGTTTAGAAACGTTTACTTCAACAGACATCGCGTCTCATAAGATCTTCGAGTTACATAATTTACTCGCTTTCCACCAAGAAATTTTGCTACAATGGAATTAAATGATTCGGCGTGATTATTGGTAATATTTAATATCAGACTTTCTGCATTTTCAATTAAAGACTTTATGCATGCATATATATCGTCCCATATGCCACACTCTTTTAATTCCTCCACAATATCTTCTTCATATTGGTCACGTTTACAAAAATAATCTAAACAATTTTCATGTCGGCCAAATACATGGTTGGGGCTATTCCTTATATCTCTTATCCAAATTAAATTTTGGATTTTAATAGGTTTCTGGTAGTTGAATTTCATTATTGTAAGCCACAGCGCCTACTACGGCTTTACGTAATCTCAAAATATTATTATCTAATTTTTTTCTTAACGTAACTGGAACATTGCCTATCCTATTTATTGTTTTTTTTGTAATCGCCTTTAGTTTGTTGCAGTAGTTTCTTAAGATATGGTTAGAGCACTCAATTTTTTTAATGTGTAAATTAGGACCATAAGGCATTATGGTCAGCAATAATTTAGTAATGCTGCTGTCACCGTCTCCAATGAATTGATTATATTTCAGGCCATGCATGGCAATACTACATTTAAAACCTTCAGCAATAGCATCAGCTTCCATAGCAGTAGGGGAACCATGCCAGTTCCGAAAGCATTTATGCTGTGGAAGTTCTAGTAATTCTTTGTTATTTTTAGCCTTTTTTTTAGCTGCCTCACAAATACAGCAATATGAATTTCTTATGCCAAGAAATAAAATTTTTTCGAGTTCTAAATCCGATTATGCAGGCAAGTCCGAACAAAGAATTATATGCAGTTTTATATGAACGTTTTGCCCAAGACCCGTCAGTTACAACTGTTATGATAGGAGTTCCGTCAACATCCAAAGCATGATCTTCTATTGCTAACCTTTTTTCTTCCTTTCCGGCTTCGAGCATGCTTTCTATTGATAGCTCTTGAATACTGTCAGCAATATTTGTTTGTTGTTTTTGAAACAATGTTTTAGACATGCATGGTATATTGAGGCTTCCACAAATTTCTCGCATTTGAGAATATCCATTACCAGTACACAGTATTCCTTCTACAAAAGCAGTGTTTACAGTAAAAGATTCATTGCCACCTGACATTGCAGTTTCGATTATTTCGGTTTTTTTGCACATTTTGCATTCAAAATAAAACTTGCTGATAAATCCTTGTCGAAATTCTTTAATGAATTGTAGATGGGAAAAATTACACCAAAAAGGACTGTGATTAATTTTAGACAATTTTTGGAATAACAAACTTATATCAATCAATCTTAGTCCTTCGGGAAAGGATGTAGATTCATTGACTTCTTCTTCAATGCCTTCTTCT
This sequence comes from Luffia ferchaultella, assembly GCA_949709985.1. NCBI lineage: Eukaryota > Metazoa > Arthropoda > Insecta > Lepidoptera > Psychidae > Luffia > Luffia ferchaultella. The sequence goes on along the minus strand of OX453253.1, from coordinate 14,889,886 downwards.
ATGTTGATTTCGAAAATAGAACTATTATCCGACTCACTTGTCAAATTGCATGGTACAGTCATGTCAACGTCGGCGGTGGAAGTAGAAGGAGTTGGCTCATTTTCTTTGTTATGCTTATCTCTGAAAGAAGAATTTGTTACTGCAATTAGTAAAAATATTAGCTTGCATCCCTAGTCTAACGAAATAAAATCATGCAAGTCTCACTAATATTAGAAATTCGAAACTATGGATTTTTTATGTTTGTGCCGCTTTCAAGTCTCAACGAGTAAACAGATTTGGTTAAAATAACGTACGTAAATAGATAAGACAATTTATTAAAAAAATAGGCCACTTCTTATCCTTGAGTGACATAGGTTATTTTTATCCTAGGAAAATACACGATTCGCGTGGAATGGCTTGATGTGATTTTTTGTATGGAGTTTGTTGAACGGCTGGAAAGTGACGGGTTACTTTCAATCTAATTACTTTATATCCGAGGAAAATGCATGGTTTGGAACTGAATCCAGGACGGGAACCGGGACGGGGAATAATTGGTGGCAAAAATCTTTTTCTATCGAATGAATAGTTCCTGTGAGAAATCGAATCCTGTATTATGAGCGTAGCCACGGGTAAAAGCTAGTCCTAATTAATTTTTTGAGCCACGCGAAAATCGGAATAAAACCAAGAAACTATGTCCACGCGGGCGGAGCCTCGGGCAACATAGTAGGTATATACTAAAACCAGGCCAGAAAACATATATAATATATTTTTTTTTTAATAAGTGTAAGGTTATTGATCTGTATAAAGGTAACAGGACAGACAAAGACACATAATTAATTTTACATTTATAAAAATACTAGCGGACCCGACAGACTTCTGTCAAAATAAATTTTCTTCCCGTTCCCATTCCTATCCCTAAACCTTCCCATGAGTGCACTCTACAACTCCCCAAAGTATTCTGTCAAAATATTTTTTCTTCCCGGTCCCGTCCCTATCCATAAACCTTCCCAGCGGGGTGATTCTAAACTAGCGGTATGCATAATACGGGTGATATTTAAAACTGGTGGAAAGCTCATTTTCCTAAAAAATATTTTTTTTTTCTGATCGTCTAAAGGCAGTAACAGATATAACACTCACTTTCAGCCAAAACAAACATTTTTAAATTCGAATTTTAGCAACATTAAAATAGACTTTCCGCTTTATCACTCGCGATAACACCCGTTCGGAATCAGTCTGCAGGAGTGCACTCAACAAAGCCCTAAAGTTTCATCGTAATCGGACGATTTGTTTTGGAATTCCCGTTCCCGTTACCCTTCCCGGTTCCGGTCCTGTTCCTATGCTCGGCTCATGCACAACAACTTTGCTAAACATCATCACATGATCAAATGCATAGTTTACGATTTTATAAAGAACATACAGACAGACAAACATTCATTTTTATATATTAAGATTAGTATTTGAGAATTTATAATACTAATACACCATTTTAGTTTTTCTTTAAAACAATAATCTTAATTATAAAATGTACAATGGGCGGTATTATCGCTGAAAACGATGTCTTCCAGACAACCTTACCTGAGGTTTTGTGGCTCGTCAAACATCTGTTTCTTTATTTTAAAATGGTGTTTCCGTCGCTTCACCGATAAACGTAAACTGGTTTTTTTGCCTCTTCTATAAGCCGGCTCCATAGTTTAATCGAAATCTGAAAATTTTAATTAAACTATTGGTTTTTATGCACATATCTGTTATACAAATATAGCATATTTGAACACATTTCATAAGTAATAAATATTACATGTGAGAAAGTGAACAATAATTGAAATAGTGAACAATAATTGAATTCTTACCTATGCTTAAGGCCGTTCGAGCGTGGAAGACACCTAATTCAATTTATGAAAGTAATCCAAATCGCAAAGCAAAACGTTATCCATATATCCGTAAAATTGTTATCGTATGAGGAAGGTCCAAGTAACATGAATACAAGCCAGGGTCACAAAAAACAAATAGAACTCGAGAAAATTATAAATAAGGAGAAATTATGCGCACTGTTCACAACCATAGCACTACTGTCGTCTTCTCCGAAAAATAACACAAGATATAAAAGAGCGAGTGAGATAGGTAGACGTCGACGGAGAGCGCGCTGTCGCACCCTCGTATGTTTTACCGCTAGCGCTAGGCGCGCAACGAGACGTATGCAAGGTTGGCGGGGCGTGGGGCCACCCTGCCTCGTAAAGACAGATATACAGCGGAGTGAAATCAGTCGCGGAGTTCACGCGGCAAAATCCTATCCCCTTAATTTAAAAAAAAATGTACTGCGTACATGTACATTGTAGTAATAAATTTGTTTTTTTGTTGACCTCCGCAATTATCGGAATACAAAATAATTTCTAAATTTTCGTCATTAATCTTTTCAGATATAGTTTGCAAATATTTTAATATTCAACTGCCAATCTCTATAGATCCTCTTCCCCCCTCCGTTTTTGTCCAAAAGAAGCAGCTGGCACTTTTATAGCGACTTTCAGTATTATTTTTCTTTTTTTTTTATTATTAGAATCATTCTCAGGTTTTTCTTTCTTCTGTTCTAGTTCGGCTACTGTTAAATTGTACGAATTCAATTTCGATTTGTAGTAAAAAGACGAAACATCTCCACGAGGCGCTGACATTACGGCTTACAAATCATACAAAAGTACTATTTTCTTATCCTGTATGTTAGCTATATCCTTTTTTTTTTCTTCACGACAGAGAATTTTCTCTTTTAAATGGGTGTCATAATCAGATTGTAGTTTAGCCCTTGATTCACCTGCCGAATTGTTAAAAGAAGTACACAAGTCACACTGATCTTTTTTAGGTTTAAAAAAAGATAAGTTAAAGCAAGTATTAAATATATTTAAATATGTAGAGTATTTTCCAGGGTCTCTATTGTTTTTTATCTGTTCTTCTTTGAAATCTTGATATAAATCGGATATATTTTTACTACTTTCGATAAATTCACGATCGGTTAGTGCTCTCAAATAATGCGATTCTATTCTGGGTGTAGAATTAATATGAGCCATTATTTGTTCCTTAAGAGCCTCATCTAGTTGAACTTGCTTACCATGTTTGCCACGAAGGTCAGGCTCTAAAGTACCACTTCCTGTTTTTTTTGAAATAACTGTTCTAATAGGACGGTCATTAATGTCCAGAGTTGCTTTAAAAAACGTTTTGCAAACTCTTATTCTGTTGTTGTCAATCGTAAAATAAAAAGCGTTATTATGGCTCCTCGGGCGAACAGTATTAGAGTAACAATATTTGGGATTAATATCTTCCATACACGAAGCTATGAAATACCGCTGCTGCATTATATCACCCAATTGCCAATAACTATTAAATAATGCTTGTCTTGCAAGCAAATCAATTTTTTCAGAACATTTTAGTGTACATTTTTGGGTACAGGGAGGCTTAATTGCACGAGCTGGAAGAGATTTTTTAGTTTTTGATGTAGATACATAGGCTTCGCCTGTATTCCTCAACTTTTTGGCAACTTTTTGTGACCATTTACTAGGACTACGTTGACGTTTACGAGACTTTTTTTTGTCACGTTGTTCTTCAGCATCGCTCGACGAATCCGAGGTGGAACTTGAACTACTCGAAGAGGAACTACTTGAAGAAGATGATATAGGTTGTACCCGAGGTATATTTGGATCTTCGTATGTAGGATCTGTGTCACTTAAATCCACGTCACTCTCTTCTGAATGTATTGGAGAAACTTGATAGTTCTTAGGTGATAGGCAAGCACGTCGTGGTTTCTCTAGTCCTGGTTTCTCTGGTCCATCCTTTATGAAAAATAATAAGTGTATCAAAAAATGTTTGGACTTGAAAACACCTATAAGTAATAATAAGTTTATATTATTATACACCAACCTGATTAAGTGTTATTGATTCGTTTATACTGCTTTGTGAATCAGCTTGTATTACAGATTCTGTATTATATGTATTTTCTTTATCTTCTTGTCGGGAATGATTCTGGAATAGGTAATACATTATTTAAATAAATATATTATATAAGTATTACAAGAATTAAAAGAAAGATAAGTATTAAAAATTATGAACTACTTACTTCATTAAAAGCAGATTTTTCATTTTCTTCGTGAATTTCATGGTCCTGACATTCATTGTTTGAAGTAGTGTGATCGCGCAAAGCAAGTTCTACTAATTTTGATCCTCTACTAGAGTTATTCATGGTAAAGAACTATTACCTGCAAGAAATTATACAAATTATTTTTAATGTAAAATGACACAAATCAAGAAAGTGTAGGTATTACTAATAACCTAAAGTGACATATCCAATAATACTGTAGAGTTTAAATGAATTCATGTAATTTCAGTGAGTGCTAAATCGACATAACTCTAATTGTGACTTCTTAGCCTAAAAAAATACAAATATGTTAACATATCTTGTACACTAAAATGTCATTTTTTGAAATAGACCACTTTAGAACCAAAAGTCTCAACGAATTATGTAATTTCAATGCATGCTAAATCGACATAACTCAAATTAAGACACCTTATCTAAAAAAATTACATATACTCACATGTCTTGTGTAAACTAAAACGACACTTCTCGAAATAAGTCACTTTAGAGCCGTCTTCCCTCCACGACAGTGTCTTAGCAACTGACCCATAACTGACCCAACTGAAGTTATGTCGGTTTAGAATCTGTTGACGGCGCAGTTTGCGAGAAAACTTAAAACGACATCTATTCAAATCTATGAAGTAGGACCATTTAAAAATAAGTTTTTACTTTAAGCCGCTAGAGGACACTTTTATGTGTCATTTTAGCTTAAAAAGTGAAAACCATCAATTTTTGAGTTGTGACATTATTGTTCTGGAGGTGCGATATGATGAATATTGATACTGGTACCAGGTCTTGGTTGTTATGTGTATGTGGTGTCTTCGCTTGGTACCCAAAACACAAGCTAATGCTTAGTTTGGGGCCTAGACGTTGTTGTGATGTATACATTATTATTACTTATTATAAACTGTCATTCAATTTCAAAAACACAAATGCGCTTTGTTGCACATTAATTTAATGAAATTATGAAAAAATTTAACATATTAAACATAGTCTAAAACAGTTCTGCTTTATATTTTTTCTGTGATCTTTTGTATTTTGACTAAAATGATGACAGTTATGCATATTTCTAGAGAAATTTTAAAATATATGGTTGGTTAATACTGGGAGAAAATATAAAGGTTTTTTGTTGTGTCTACGTAACGGATGTCCTAATATATGTAAATATTACAAAAGCTAAGTTTAATATAAAAAAATATACTGTGTAATGTATTGATCATATAGAGTGCCTTTTCTCTTACAGGCCTAATGATAAACATTTTGCAAGTAATATGAGATCTCATTTATTTTATAGATATTTTAAAAGTAGAAAAGGTATTAAGATCTATAATTCTTTCGAAGTTTGTATGTATACATGGTGCTTTCTGTCTGCCATATTGAAAAATTACAATTGTCCGGATAGGTACAACATTACTAGCCGAATAATTGTTTTTTTATTTATTTTTAAAACATATTATATTTTTTGGATTATTTATAAAGTATGACATTTATTTAATGTGGAAATAAAACAATGATTTTTATTCTAAATTGAAGCAATGTGCTTGCTTTTTGCATGTAGATTATTTGGGCGTTTTTATTAATTAGGAGTTGTTTAATAGCTAGAGATATTTTATAAACTATATATGAAACCTGAAGTATTGAAGTTCAAAAGTCATTTTAACTCATCAATTGTTGTTATTTATTTTCCATTTATTCATAAAATATAAATGCTACTACTAGCTTTTTTATTTTAATGCACCTATGCCTTGTAATTACTTATTAAAATCAAGTTTCGATCAAATCTGCTCTATTTTGATTTTAAGCTTAGGTATTCATATACAGTAAAGTATTTAATATTGTGAATCAGTTTGTTTTATTTAATTTTACCATTTTTCCACTATTATAATTACATTTACATAAACAAATATAATTACAGAACTCATGTGTTTTAATTCTTCAAACATTGGTTAATCTATACATTTGTTTATATTTAAATCTGTCCACTCCGTACCATACAATTTTTTTGCCAAATTTTGTGATAAGTATTTATTTTATAATTTGCTGACTTTGCTGAAAAAAAAAAATTCTGTCTGTTCTACGTCTTTAACTATAACTCAAGAAGAATAGCTTAACCGATCTTTATGAGAAATTGGTTTATATAGGGAGAACATGTGATTGTGCAAAGGGGGGGGGGGGGGGGGGACTTTTTATGAAATTCTTCATCCTTTGAAGTTCGGTACATATTATTGAGCACAAATAAATAGTAACATGTTTGAGGATTTCTGGATTTTCACATTGTTCAGGGGAAACGGAGAGTGAAAATTTGTATGCTTTTTTAAAGATACAAAAACCAAGTCGTAGGGAGTGATAGGATAATTTTTATCTATTTTCCTGGAAATTTTTAGGATTCCTTCGTGAACTTTTGAAACTTCTAGAAACATTAATAAAACTATTTATAATTTTACTAATCGTCTATAGTTTGCAATTTGAATAGTTTGTAAGAATACCTATGAACTATGCTAACTCCTAATAGAAAGTTGAGATGTCTTTGTTGATGAAAAAGATAAACAAGGCAAAATTATCACTACCTAGTATAAAATAAAGTTCCCCGCCGCGTCTGTCTGTCTGTCTAGCTGAACGCGATAAATCTAAAACTACCGAACGGATTGGCATATGGGTGACACCAATGGATGGAGTGATTCAAGAGGAAGGTTCAGGTGTATAATTTATTAATATTTTGTGGAAATTTGTTGAAATAAGACGATTATTGTTGAAGAAGTCGGAAAAAAATCAAGCCGGGTGGGATCTTTCATCGAAAACGCTGCCTCATCCCTTTTAGATATACCAAAATAATGTATGGAAGAATTGTGTATTTTTTATAGGACTAAAGATAAGTCCGGGATGGCATATGTCTATCTTTTATGGATAGCTTTCTATACCTACTTTTACGTTTAAAAAATGGTGTCATATGATGAGGTAATTGGAAAGCAATTTATATAGATACAGTATTAATCCTTATCAAATACGTTATTTACCTTCAGCATTTCATGCAGATTATTTTTGCTTTATACACCATACAATTTAAATTATTATCTTAGAAATTATCGGGAAATAAAAAATATCAGGCGACAGAAACATACAGAGCCACCAACTTATCTGTGAAGCGGCGAAAATTGGAACTACGGCCGCCACGTTGAAATGTCATTCGATTGTCAGCAATTGTTAGTGTCCACTACTTTCGAGTGCTTCGTGTGTTTTAAAGCGAAATATCTGAATTCCAAGTATTTAAATATGCCGAAAGCTATAAAAAGTGACGCCCGGAATATTATTGTAAAGGTTAAATATTTTTTTTGAAGAAGTTCGGCGGTAGGCTTCAATAATTCCTTTTAAACAAATCTCTAACGAATTTCAGCCGCTACAGGTCAGTGTTGTCAGTTTTTCATTACATGAATTACCCAATATTATTTAAATTATTGTTATTAATTACTACCTACATATTATAAAATAAAATCACCCGCCGCGTCTGTCTGTCTGAACGCGATAAACTCAAAAACTATCGAACGGGTTGGTATATTATTGGCACCAATGGACGGAGTGATTCAAGAGGAAGGTTTACGTGTATAATTTATTAATGTTTTGTGAAAATTTGTTGAAATATGACGATTATTGTTGAAGAAGTTGGAAAAAAATCAAGCCGGCTGGGATCTTTCATCGAAAACGCTGCCTAATCCTTTTGAGATATAACAAAATAATGTATGGAGGAATTGTGCATCTTATATAAGACTAAAGAAAAGTCTGCGATGGCTGGATGGATAGCTTACTATACCTACTTTTATGTTTAAAAAATGGTGTCATATGATGAGGTAATTGCAAAGCAATTTATACGGTTACATTATTAATCTTAATCAAATTCAAGATGTTATTTATCTTCAGCATTTTATGCACATTATTATTGCTCTTTACACTGTACAATTTAAATTAATATCTTAGGAGCTATCGCGAAATATATATCACGCGACCAGCCGGGCGGCCATACGGGACGACGCGACACGCGTAGATAGGTTAGGTAATATGTATTTATTCTTTACTTTTTAAATATTTATAGAATTGGAAATAAAATACATTAAAAATACTCTAAGTAGGATGAACTTACGTCACATTTAAAGGTAATTAAATCCAATCCACATTACCCATATGTTCGACGCAACAAGCTGATATGACACTACGACAGAAAAAACATTACGGCTTATATGCTCTGCTACCCGTGCGAAGCCGGGGCGGGTCGCTAGTAATTAAAATTTAATAAAATTATACTCCATGTCATTTCAATTAAAACGAGAATAATTTCATAAATGTTTATTGATTTCCAGTTCAATTTTTGCATCACAAACTTTGCCTGTTCATGTCTAAATAATAAACTAGATGTATGAAGTTCATAATTATATCAGTTATGCACTTACAAAAACATTTATGAGAAGATATTCTAGTTTTTATTTAGGAATTGCATAGGTATTAACTTAAATATTAATTGTTGAGTCATTTATTGATTGTGTAAATTAATTGTAATTAATCATCTTTGTTTGAATCTGGAGTAGAAAGGTCACCAGTTACTTCTGCTTCTTCTTCGGTTATTTCTTCCGCTGTGCTGACATCGTTCACGTCAATGCCTGTGTCATCATTGCCATTATCTGCCAGTTCCTGCTAAACAGTGTAGGTATTTCCTTTAAAATGCACATCCAGTTGATAAGGTAAGGTCCATTCCAGATATTAAAAAACATTACACCTAACAGCGTCTACGTACATCGTTTCTTAATATACGGAATGGACTTTACACATTATTTATGTAACATTAAAACAATCCCAGAATGTTGTGGAACTTTGTAACCAAAACTATTGCATATATAAACTATTGAAACATAAAGATATAACCTGAACTGAATCTGAAACAAATATTTTAGATATTTTCTTCATTACTTTACTGTGGTGTGGTACAATTAGAAAGTTCCAATGAAAGTGGGGGAATTTAGTGTTTTTAATCCATGCTACCTACTTTCAGGAAATAAATGATAAGGACTAGACAAAATGCAGTTCAAAAACAAACTTAATAGCTATTGGGCATTGAACAAAATTTTTGACATCATTTTGACTTTTTTTATATAATATAGACAATCTAAAGTATTTTAGTAATTTTAAAATTTGTATGAATACATTTTCAAGGAATAATTGATCATTGAAAATTGATAGCTGATGACACCACTACTAGTGATTATAGCTGCAATGTTCTACATATTCATCATCATCATCATCAGCCCATTTTTACCCCACTGCAGGGGTTTAGGCCTCCCCTAGGGTGATAGCTTAAGTCCACCACGCTGCTCCACTGCGGGTTGGGAACTGTAACGACCGCCATCTATTGACAGCGTACGGGACCGACTGCTTAACGTGCCCTCCGAAGCACAGTGTCAGTGTGTGTGTACTTAAGTCAGAAAAACTCATTGTTACACGCCCGGATTCGAACCATGGCCCTATGGGGCCTTATAAATTTCAGACAGGTTCGTTGCGCTCTGGGCTATCACGACATGGCACGACATGGTTCTACATATTGCACTTGTTTAAATGGCCGTTGACCACTGCATGTAGTGTGACTTCACAGTAATATTCCACGTTTCCTTATTACATCTGTTATGCTTCCAATAAATTCATATTTTTTATTTCAGCGTCATCAAAACCTAAACCAAAGGCTCTATACCCAGATTAGTTAAGCTTAGTGGACAATCCTGGAAACAAGGCTTCGATTGGTGTCGGCGACCCTCTGAGCAAAGAATATTTTGTTCAGAGAATCAGCCTCACCATTCAGCGTGAGAATGCTGTTAGCGTTCTCGGCTCTCTGCGCTATTAATAGGTTTCAGTTTGTATAAATTACTTTAGAATAGATCCTTTCTAACTTAAATCACAAAAAAAAAGTTATTATTTTTAGGGTATTGACAGTGTGTCCTATAAATTTAATTCTATGTAAAATTAAAATGAGTTAATTTAATTGTTATACCTGTTGTATTAAGATTTTACCATTCAATAATGATAGCAGTAACCGTTTTGTATGGTAAAATTATAACATTTACTATTGAGGAAAAAATATACGTTTAGTATATTACCTTTACGATTTCAACAAATGTATTGGCTTCATCCAACATCTGTTTCAATGCGGCATTCTCTTCTTTAAATTTATCCACGAGTTGTTGTAGGGTTTTATTTTCTTCCAAAGCCTCTTGTAATGCAACCCTTAAAAGTATTTATAAATACTGAATAAAGTGAGTTACAATTGCCTTTCTACTCTTCGACAAGATTACGATAATAATTAAAGGGGTACGTGTGACAAGGGAACACATGAACAAAACAATATTTTGAGATAATGAGCTCCAAAGTGTGAGAATTTAAAAACGCTGTGTAAATGATGTGGGTCCATATCAAGATAATGGTTTTATATCAGATATGATATATTTCCTAGCATACAATTTAAAATGCAATAAGCTAACCTGTCTATAGTCCTAATAATTTTTCTAGTAAATGATATAATAAACTAAACATTTCACAAATGGTAATGGTACTAACTGTCTTTTCTTTGCTAGTAGTTCCCAATATTTTTCAGATGGGCCCTCAGGATTTGTAAGGTCATCCTCTGTAACTTTATTCACAAAATCAGCTTGTGTCTCCTTATGGTTTAAGTTTTTTCGTTTGACTTCCCCTTCTCTGAAATGTATTTAAACAAATTTGTTACAATTATAAGATGGAACTTAAACGACCTAATGTTAGTACTTTCCTTAACAGTAATTGTAATAATGTTAATATCTTTAACATTTATTTTATTATCATTGTTGACTTTTGTTCTTCAACTGTTGCATATTTTTCCAATCTTCTCACATTAACAAGTTAAAATAACAAATACATTTTAGAGTTTACAATGCATTTATTTTGTTAAGAAATGAGTATAAATATCCATTCTTAACAAATAACATTTCAGATGCAATAAACAAAAAATAAACAAGCATGCATTCAACATGTGTTAATATACGATTGTAAGTAGGTACTGTGTACTTTATAGCAAGTGCTTTGAATATGAAATGCCAAGTTAGTCATGTATAGTTCACCTCAAACTTTATGGTAAATAGAAATACAACGGTATAAACGTGCTTGCGCAGGTAGTCATATACCCCTCGCTCCACTGCGTCCCGCTACAGCTAAAACTGGTTACTGGGATGCTACTTGTGCATGTTCGCATCCGCCATAAAGTTTGGTAGGAACTGTATAAAAAATATGCGCTAGGGTGTTATATTGTAAATGTGACTATGTCGTTGTTTGTCATAGATAATAGTAACAATGTAACAAAAATAATAAAGCATACATCACAACGTCTAGGCCCCAAACTGAGCATTAGCTTGTGTTTTGGATACCCAGCAAAGACACCTTATACATATAACAACCAAGATTCGGTACCAGTATCAATATTCATTGTATAAATACTGACCCGACCTAGGATTTGAACCCGGGACCTCCAGCTTTGTAGGCAGGGTCGCTACCCACTAGGCTAAGTGGTCGTCGAATGTGATTGTTTTTATTGAGGAGATTTCTGAAAGGACTGAGTAACATAAGCTACTATTAAATCAGTGGAAGATTCCCTTTGAATACAAAACAAACACTAAATTAAATACAAAGCTTCGAGCCATGAAATGTAAAGCCAACAAGTTAGTACAAAAATAAGTGGTTATGTTCGAATGTTGACATAGGTATAGTGCGTCGCTGTGTCTACGCGAGCGAAGTTTGGGTAATAGCAAGATTAAAAACACAATCAGAGATAATTATTGTTACGGGTGTTGTTAGTTACTGTCATAAAACTAACAAAATTATGCTTACGTTGGTGGAGGAGACAGCTGATGTTTGAGATTTTTTACAGCTCTACCCACTAAGTTTTCAGACTCTGCCGCCGTGTGCTGCAAAGTCTTCAGAGTTTTCCGGGCACTTCTAACAGCGTCCTAAAATCAAAGTAATGAGAATACGCTGTTCAACAATAGTGTTACAGGCGTTAAGAAATTCCAACCTTTTCGTGGCTCATGGTTAATAGCAACTCGAAAAATCGAACTATGCCACTTATATTTATTTGTTCTAAAAAATTAACAATGCTAATATCTAATTAATAATTCAATATCAACTGTGAAGAAAGTCGTTTCAATAAATAAAATAAACAACCGTGGCTTAAAAATTTCGATCTTGACATTTTACACAACTGTAGTCCACAGCTGTCAAAGAATAGAAATGAACGGTGATTCCCGCCTTTTTTAAGGTTGCGTTCAAACTTCAAATTGCATTAAATAAAAAGTTACAGTTCAATCACAGACACAGGTCAAGAAATAGAACTAAGACGAGAATGGAACTGCAAGTACCAGAGCTGACAACTATTTTAAAAATTAGACACCTAAAACTCATAACAGACTTTAATTTAATAAAAATGGAGTGACTGGGGATAGTATAAAAAATAAGTTAAATAAAGTAGTGGCTGTATGATCATTAACACCTTCGCCTACTTCGAAAAATAACATTATTTCAAGTTTTATCGTGGCTGCATCATATTAATTCGTTAATAATTTTCACATAAGGTAATTTTGATACTGTTAACCAACCAGTGCTAAAAACTATAAAAAGGGCAATGCCAATTGAAGTTGGCTACGCACGAAATTGCGCAGGTACAGTCGAACGTATCAATTAAATAAAACAAATTTAATATTTTATTATTTTGTACTGCAGAAATCGTTTAACTTAATAAGCATATATCGTCAATCTTAACTGCTCAATTACGAGTCTAATAAATAGAAATACAACATCTTTCAAAAAATTTAAGATCAATTAACAAATAAAGTAAAACAACTTTTGCTTATTAAACAATGATGGTCAAAATGGACTTCGGTTTTTTTGAAATGTATACGAATTACTCATATACAAAAAATTGCTTAAAAATAACTTAGCTTGATAAATTTATTAGTGCAAAAATTGAAGTCGAAAAATAGAAGTCAAAAAAATTTTAAAAAAGCTTTCATGTAAATTAAATTGTTTGTGAAGCCAATAATTCTGTGAATGAAACGGAACGTGGGTATATTGGGTGTTGATTAACTGCAGTGTGACCACTGTAGTACACTTTTTCTCATCAGTTCGTTTTTTGACTCTGGTATTAAAAATATTTTTATGTAGATTTAGAATGTCATTGCAAGCGATGACCTATTTAGAATAAAAATAAATAAACACAGACCCCAAAAAAAGAAGTATTTAAGTTTTATTTACTTTAAAAAGGTTGCCGCCTTGAATATCATTTACACGGAGTAAAAAAACAGACTTACATAATAAAAACATTACCGTTCCGTTTGCTTGTATAGTAGTACAATCAAAATAAGCAATAAGGAATAGCAGTTTCATTTCATCCGTGCTTTACTTGCATAATTATGATCCCAAAGTATAATAAATAAACAAATAAGTTCAGTAAGTAGGTATACGTGTATAACCTTAAAACTTCAAAGGAATTTTATTTTATTTTAGTTGTAAAAATTTTACTGTATTTTCATTGTGATTGAGTGCTGCCTGTCGTCAATCAACGTGCTATTGTCCCGCTCCTTATGAAATAAAATCCCGAATAACGAATTAAATTCCCGCAAAAGAATGTACTATAAAAAACGAAAAGAGTTTTTAAAATAAAAGTGGACTAGTTTACAAAAAAAAAATTGTCTATTTATTTGTTCATAAACATCACCACAATCCAGTACCTACTTAAGGATAGTCCAGTAACAGTCCAATAATCTCTAACTCTATAAAAAAATATTTAACTACATACGCCAATGACCCATATAGCATAGCGCAGTCATATTCTCTCATTGAAAAGAAGGTAAAAGAACTATGCCCATACAGCCATGTCTGAAGTATTTTTATAAGATATTTATTATTTCTGACAACGTATCGAAAATATTAATACATGCTTATTTTTATTACACCTATACTTATAAAATCTACCATTTATTATATTTATACAAATACCTTAAAAATGAGGCCCAAGCTGAGGAGGGACGAGACCAGTGTTCGTTATATTCTATATTTTTATTGCTTTTTTATTTTTATTCTTGTCGCCATGTGTTTGTATTTATTTATTATTCGCCTGTTGTATTTATTATAAATTAAATAAATCAATTAAAATATTTTGTATTAATTATATTTCACTATTCGTAATTCTGACAATGTTATATACAGGGTGAGATTTTAATGACCAGCCAAATTTTAATATAATGATCTTTGGTAGAAAATCGATAGCCGTCTTGTTTCCTTTTAGTATCGTTCTATAGAAGAATATTGAGATATGACTACACAAACCTTTCTCGAAAAACCAATAACTCTAGTCACCATTAATGCCCACCGCCCCATTCCGTTTCAAGGCCTCGGGCGCGTACGTTTACTATAGCGCTAAGAAGGCAACCAAACGTTATAAAATAACTCTGTAGATAAAATAATTTATTATAAATATGGAACCCATATTTTTTATTTTCGCAATGAGGTCTATTGGTGATACCTAACATCTAGAAAAATTTTGGCCGGTTACTAAAATCTCACCTTGTATATATTTTTTACGATGGCCTGTATTCAATGTATATCTAACACAATGTAACAAAACACTTAACAATATTAATTAACGATAATAATTAGTTCACAAAAACAACGGTAACAGAATATAATTCATGATAACTGACTCGGCCCGGGTTAAAATTACGAATGTGGTATAGAGACTGATGTACGTCGACTGTACATAGACAGCGCGGGGTGCGATGGACGCGACCTATATAGCTGTGACCTGGTAAATTAATGCAGTGCTGAGTTACCGCCGAATACGCGCCATTTCAAAAATCCGTACTTTCGCCCATAGTCCTAGCGATCGGTTTTTTGAAACGGAACGTATTCGGCGCTACTTCTGTGTCGTGTCAAAAGTCAGAGTAGGGCCACTTTTCGCGGCCGACCCGCCTCGCCGCGCCATCTACCCTCACCGCCCCTTGCCCATAGTTTTGATGTTTGCGCAAGTATCTGGTGCTAACTTGAGAGCGTTTTAGTTTGGTGGCGAGTATAGGAACAGATTAGCCCAGTTATATGTAATACCATGGATGTAATACAGAGACGAGCCATAGACCGGAAAAAGCATAGAGATAATGTAACTCAATATAACTAGACTAGGCAAGCTCCTTAAAGCCCTATATTTAACGGTCAAGGATAAAGTAGTAATGGTTGGGCATGGAAAAATAATTGTACATAGTTGGATCCTTATTTTACTTTTAAGCCACAGTACTTAGGACACTCATTTTGACAGCGGTCACAGCTATCGATCAAAGAGCTATTAACTTCCCATGCTCAAAATAAAAAAAAGATAGACGTAGTATAATTCTTTAAACAGGTATAAATCGAGCTATACTTATTCTTGTCTCTCTCTGTTGAGACCCGCGTTTCGGATTGGCTTGCCTACTCTATTTTATTATCGCCATGGGAAAAGTGTCTGTGTCCACTTCTTCTTCTTTGTAATTTCTAAGTAATTTAATGAAAATAGAATACCTGTCTTTTAGTCATCGATTCTTTTAGCAAGTACGTAACCCATATCGTTTATGAATATCTGATTTAGAGAATTTCAGTTGTTTAATATTATTAAAAATAAATCGATATAAAAATCAACGGATCTCCTGCTTTCGCACGAACTTCTTCCCAGATAGCAATATAAACTTGTTTCAAACTTGCAATAAGTTTGACGTATCAAGTGAGAAGGCTTGCAACAAGTTTGACAAAGCAAGTGAGTAAACTTGTGGCAAGTTTGAATCAAACTTTCTAGTTACCATGCAACAAACTTGCATAATGTTTGTTACGACAAACATGCAGAAAGTATGTTATAACAAAGAAGCTACAATACTGCTACGACAAGCTTGCATAATGTTTGTTACGACAAGTTTGCCACAATGTTGGCATATCAAAGTAGCGACCGAGCTTTTGGTCTACTGAATTTTGATTACTAAGCTGTATGTATGAAAACAAAGCAGAGCTAAGCAGACAAATGTAACTAACCATTTTTTTTTTTAGGGTGGAGGTACTCAACTAAGTCTCCAGTAAGCTCTATCGCTTTGAATTCATGTACACAGCCTGTAAAAAACTTTTTATCTTTTTCTTATGTGATTTTCTTTAAGGTCATAGTTTTAGTAAAACACTCGTGTTTTTCACATTATATATTTAAAAAAAATGTTTTCAAGTAAGACACTACTGTCACTTTTGAACGTCTTATAGCCTGAGCTTATAGCTAAGTTTATGCAGGTTTCTATGTGACCACTTTAAGAAAAACATTGTAAGAAACTCTTATGGCTTATTTTCTTTTTTGAGTGACAATGTTGTAATACATACCCGTCTCAAAAATTAAGTATTGTAAAGCAATTTCATCGTAAGCATTTTTATAATTTATACATTCTTTTACCTACATTATACATAATTCTTAAATTTATTTATTAACAAGTATGTTATATTACTTAGAAGTTTATAATAAATATTACACAATTATCTTTGAATGAATTATTTATTTTATGGAGCCTAATATGTGTTAGTGGGTTAAGCGAGTTTATGTTCATTTCTAGATTAACATAATATACATCACTATTCTCTTTCAATTTTGTGTTATTTTATAAACATATATTTTCATAAATGTAATGACTACCTATGCACTGTGATTATAATAACTTCTTTGAACTTATCTTTAAGTGAATCTCTAGGGTAGATATATGTTATTAATAGTACGAGTAGCCCTCTTCTGTAAAACAAAAATGATAGCAGTACTGAACTACCTACCCCACGACAAAATAAAATGTTATTATCACATGATACTGTGGTTTGTGGATATTTTCGTTCTACTCAAAATTTATATTTCATCTCTCATTACATTTTGTATTCCACTCCACATATGAAAATTTATTTTGTATTATTAGTATATGGCTATAGCGGACAGTGTAGTAGAAAATGCTAAATATTCTCCATTTTATTTTGAAAAAGGCTCTCCTTCCTCATTGTGAATTTGTATTACGAAATGTCTACTTGGCTCGATACAATGAAAATTATACCCTACTCATGTTGTTGTAATCATGTTGGGAATAATGAATGTCAGGTCGATAGACCACCCAGTACCATATATGTGATGTGATAATGATTATATATC